>OX155976.1:4165951-4293451 GCA_944548615.1 Micropterix aruncella | reverse complement strand
AAAATTAAACCATTTTAATTTAAATTCACATTATCATCCCGCCAAATCACCATTCTCCCAGTACCACAGAAGAAAAGCGGGTAGCCGTTGGTGACAGCAGCGGATGCCAGTATTCTTCTCGCCGCTGAGGAAGGAGCCACGGGCTCCGAAACGTTCGGCTAAGGTACTCAACTCTATCCCTTTTACTAACCAAAAACCCTAAAGTATATATATATATATATATATATATATATATATATATATATATATATATATATATATATATATATATATATATATATATATATATATATATATATATATATATATATATATATATATATATATATATATATATATATATATATATATATATATACAGGGTGTTCGGCAGACGGTTGTACATACGATTATGACGGACAAGTGAGACCCTCACCTACATGCTTGGCCCCAAAAATTTAACCTAGGCCTCACGATTTTTTTAAAATTATTTTTTTGTAATATGGCGAAATTTTTCATTTCCATGGCTTTAACCCCTCAAATGAATGGCGATTAGCTCGGGTTGCCTACGGCAAAATGTATATAAATTTATATTTACATTTACATTTCCATTTACATAGATCGGGGTTTACTATAGAGCTATAGCGTTACTATAGAGCGGATTACTATAAAGCGGCGCACATTTACATTTATATTTATATTTATATAAATTTATATACATTTTGTATACATTTTGCCAAGGCATCCCTTAAGGGACGCCTCACATTTGAGGGGTTAAACTCCATTAACTTCATTTAAAACTGATTAAACAGTCAACATTTTTTTTTATTCGTATCTAAATTACTAGCAGAATAATAAAAAAAAATTTGGTTCAGACAACCACCATTAAAAAAAAATAGCCCTGTTTTTTTTTCAGCAATTTACGTCAGTTTTGGTGAAATGATCAATACCTCCTGTTATTTTGAAATAAAATACGTAAATTGCATACCAATAGAAAGGGCATAACCTAGAGATGTTTTGATTAAATTTGAAGCGCTCTACCTCTTTTTTTTTTTTTTTATGAAATGAGAAATTGACATTTAAGATTATTTTTAAAGTGTTTTTGTACTTTAGGGCTAATTTTTTTTAATGGTGATTATCAGAGCCAAATTTTTTTTCATTATTAATCTGCTACTAATGTAGATAGAGACATTTCTCATAGAGAAATGTCATAGAGATGAATACGACTAGTGTCGAAATATTCTCAGTCATATAATTTCTTCTAAAATAAGTTACTAACATCCATTTCTGTTACAGAAACCATCCTCCTATACTTATTACATCCAAGGGCATACAATAATTCGGCTGCAATAACTAAGAACATCATAAGTTATCAATTGCGGAAACAGGTGCTGCTGCCCCAAGTATTTAAAGAGGACATTAACTATCGTTAAAATGTTTCTGGTCCACCAGGACCCCAGATAAGTAACTTTTCATGAATCTAATTTTATATATTATTGAAAATAATTAAAAATATATATATATATATATATATATATATATATATATATATATATATATATATATATATATATATATATATATATATATATATATATATATATATATATATATATATATATATATATATATATATATATATATATATATATATATATATATATATATATATATATATATATATATATATATATATATATATATATATATATATATATATATATATATATATATATATATATATATATATATATATATATATATATATATATATATATATATATATATATAAAAATATATATATATATATATATATATATATATATATATATATATATATATATATATATATATATATATATATATATATATATATATATATGTTGTATTACTTATATACTTATATATGTATGTTGTATTACATATTATATACCTACATATATATCCATGTTGATAATTAGGAAAATTTGTAAAATTTTAAACATAAAGGTATTATGTAATGTTTGTTATCGAAACCTCCCTTTATAGAAAAAATAGTTTTTAGTATGGAGATCATAAGAAAAATTATTTAAAAAAATACATTTAAAATTTAATACTGCCGCAAGACCATGGACAAGACATGGATCACCATGGTTCACAAACCGCACCGCATCGTGACCAGAAAAGGAACTCGCCAAATCAGGGCACTAACCTCTGGTGAGCGTGGTACAGTTCGTAGAATCAGGAATCATTACCCTATTTTCTTCCTACATCTACCAAAATATTAGGTACGCTCGTAGACACCTAGCAGAAGTTCCGGTAAATAGTGATTTTCATCATCACGATACGAGGAATAAATCCAATCTCCACATAAACCGACAGCGACTTAGCAAAGTGCGATACAGTTTTATACACCAAAATTTGTCCTTCTATAATAAGATTCCAGAGAAAATGAAAAGCCTGGGAGAGACCAATTTAAAAAGATAATTATAAATAATTTGGTAAGAAACCCAATTTATGGTATAAGGGAGTTTGAAAATTCCGAGTTTATTTTTCATGTTGATAATTAGCAAAATTTGTAAAATTTTAAACATAACGGAATTATGATAGCTGACATTCTAATTCTCATATAATTTAGTATACATCTATTTATGTTTAAAAAATACGAAGGCATATTGCTGGATTGACAATAAAATTATTTTACGTTGATTATTCTACATAGAATTTGCATTTCTATTATAATATATTATTCTCTCTTACTATTAAATGACATTAGTATATTTTGATTATTTGTAAGTATGTAATGTTGAATATAATATTACAGAAATGACAACTATCATGATAGTTATGTTTTTAATAATTAAATTTTTAAACATTTAATTTTGTGACGCATCCAAGTGTAGGAATGCCTATCTACTGGAGTAGTTGATTGTATTGTATTGTATTGTATTCCCATTTACTTATATTTAATGTATGTTGTATAAGTATGATTTATATGTTTGTGGTTAACTCTACAACTTTTGCGGTCATTTGACATTTTTTGTTTGGTGGGGATGAGACCTTGCCGTTTGGACTTGGATGATAAGTTTTCCCGACTAAATTACATTTTCGGCAAAGTTACATTGGCCGTCTACAAACGCGTCAGGAGAACTGTCGTCTGTTTCCGCGCGTTACTCTCAAGTAATAAATATTTACTGATGTATTTTTTGTTTCATAATTTAGTTTGTAAATATTTTTCAAATCATTTCCAACGGCGTAAGTTATAATCGGCATAAGAATATGTTTTTTTTAAAGAATTATATATCTAATTATAAGTTCATGCTGTTACTTATCTAAATGAATAAAATAATAATAAAAAAATTAAAAAGTAATGTTTGTAAGTTTGTAAGTAGCGGGTTATCTCAGAAACTACTAATCCGATTTCAAAATTTCTTTCACTAATGAAAAGCTCAATAAACGACAAGTGCTGTATTCTATTGTGATAAATATAGGTTTTCAAGAGGAAATCACTAAATTTGTAAATCAGCTCGAAGAAAAATGAGCTGGTGAGTTGCTTTATCGCCGTGCGCTGACGAATCGGTTTGATATATGTTAATATAATATACGACAAAAATATCGGCCTTAAAGAGGTCTATAAAAAAATCGACCTCGGTTTATATCTAACATTCTTATTTAAGCTACAATAACTGCTTTATGTCCCAAAAAAGTAAGAAAAATAAGCAAGCAGTGTTTGTTGAAGACATTAGTAGTAAAATAAGAATCCTTATTAAAATAAATCAATCCATTATCACGGGTGTTAAAAAGAGATAAGATTAGCCATTTACTGTAAGTTTTTAGGTGTTATGGTTATAGAGATCTTACATCTAACAAAATATTATGTACGCTCGTAGACACCTAACAGAAGCTTCGGTGAATAGTGATTTTCATCATCACGATACGAGGAATAAATCCAATCTCCACATAAACCGACAGCGACTTAGCAAAGTGCGATACAGTTTTATTCACCAAAATGTGTCCTTCTATAATAAGATTCCAGAGCAAATGAAAAGCCTTGGAGAGGACCAATTTAAAAAGATAATTATACATAATTTGGTAAGAAACCCAATTTATGGTATAAGGAAGATTAAAAATTATGAGTTTATTTTCCATGTTGATGATTAATGAAATGCGTAAAGTTTTAAACATAATGGTACTATGATAGCTGACATTCTAATTTTCATATAATTTATTATACATATAATCGTTTTTTTTAAATACGAAGGCATATTGCTGGATTGACAATAAAATATTTTTTTTGTTGATTATTCTACATAGAATTTGCATTTCTATTTTAATATATTATTCTCCCTAACTCTTAAATCACATTAGAAAATTTTGATTATTTGTGTGTAGGTAAGATTGAATATAATATTACAGCCATGACAACTATCACGATAGTTATGTTTTTAATAATTAAATTTTTAGCATTTAATTTTGTGACATATCCAAGTGTAGGAATGCCTATCTACTGGAGTAGTTGATTGTATTGTATTTTATTGTAGAGATATCATAAAATTAGTAACACATGCAGGAGCCTCGAAATATAGCTGGGGGCGGCGGCTGTTGGCCCAGCAAGGTCATCGTTTAGCGGATGGCAGCGCAGGTAGGAGGAACAAGACGCATACGTATACGAGATAGGTAGCGTGCATATGCGGGGGAACGTCTTGCAGTATGTATCTAAAGGTAGCATCTAAAAAGGCAAATAAACGCCGCCCTACTTAAATAAACAAATTGATTCGAAAATTTACGCGATGCGAAGCCGCGGCCAACAGTTAGTATAATATAAAATAGGATACAGAATGAGCCTCCCCGAAGATTGTGAACATTTTGAACTTTCTTGTCTGCGACCATGAGCAATCGGGCGTCCCTGGAAACGGTGAATCTAAACAGTCTAAACTCATCGGCCAATCATTCTACCACCGGGCCCAAGGACACTGTGTCAAGACGCCGAGCTAATCTCGTCCGCTAATCCTAGCGGATGAGATTGTCCAAGGTGCAACTCTCCTGCCCGCAGCTGTCAACCGACATCACACACCAGGACCTACAAGAGACGAACAGCGAGGCCAGCCACCTATTCTTAGAGACGCTTTATAACCTGACCCGGACATGTTAACTAACTAACTACTGTTTTCCGTTTCTTTATTTTACCATAACTTCTAAACGCTTAAACCAACATAGAAGTTTATGTTATTGTTAGTATCTTTATGTCATATGGAGTATCAAAGAGCATCTAAAATGTCCAAATATCTAATAAAGAATTGTTTAAGGCGACATGATACCTGAGAACGACCATATCTGAAGAATTTTAGTTTTATGACTTTTTTGACAAATATAAGTCTTAATTTTAAAAAGTTTCTAAGTGAATCCCTCTATAAGGAACCCATTTAAAATTTCGACTCAAAAAAGTTGCTCATTGCCTTGGACATTTTAAGGCTTTAAACTGATTTCGAAAACTTTAACTTCGAAACAGGCGTGTTAACTCCTACAATGTAAAGCGGTGAGTGTGTAATTTCATTATATTGACTGGTTAAGCCTCTATAGGGCAGCACTTAGCCACATTTTTTTATTTAGACTACATTTAGCCACATTTTTTTGATTAATTAATTAAAACGTGAGATCGCTCTGAGAGTTACGCTAAATATGCTTTGCTATTAACACCCTTATACCACCACTGCGTAAAGATAGTTATTCTGCGCTAGCGCTGCAATAGAACTTTTAGTAAGCGCCTGGTACCCGGCGCGAGTGGATGTAGAATCTGCCATTGACGCTTCGTCAACGCTGGATTTTTATTGGTCAAAACCTACAAAATTGAACCCGCCCATTTTTTCGCGTGACGGCGACTGCTCTTGAAATGACCATTGGCCATCCGATCCCGGTTCAGAGCCGGGCAAAGGACGCCTTGATCCGCGATAGATTCGGTGTACACCGTTTCATCGCTTCGTAAGGGAGAGGACCGCGCAAGCGACCTCGAACTCGGAACCAATCGAGAGACCGGAGAAATTTGGTCACAATTGGAAGTAAGGGCGCGAGTATCTCGAGCCGCCGGGTTTATTCCTGGCTAACTCGCGGTAAGGCGTTGGACTCTTACGGGTTGTGGCGTAGCTAGACGTCGGATTGTTATGTCCTAAGTCTTCTACGCTCACTGCAGGTCGATAGAACGACTAATCGTTAAAACGTCCTGTGGTGACGGGCTCGCTTGTTGTAGTTGACATCTCAATATATATATCACAAGGTGCTTCAATGAAGAGAATTAAACCGAGTGCATCCCATGCTGCACAATATGTAAATAGTTTAATTCAATCATGTCTTGCTGACACGCGATTGATATACCTACTTAATTTGTCTACTTTTATATTTCTTTTTGTGTTATTATCTTAATAAAGCAGTGAACTTAATATTTATTTTGTATTCATTGTATTACTTTAATAAAATCCTAAATTAAGTTCAGTTAATCTGTAACACGACATTCATTGACTGTTAGGCGGTACGAAGTTCGCCGGGTCAGCTAGAAAATGAATATAACACTATATGTTTCTAACAATAAAACAAATAAACACATATTTCACGCTTCAGTGGAATTTCCTGGTGAATAACCGTCTTGAAACTTTGGAGAAACGGGGCCCTACGGCCTATAATAAGTCTAAAACAAATGATTGGGTCTGAGGTCACAAGACCCGCGCGGTGAAAGGGACGGGGATAGAAAAGGACAAGATAAGAAGATGGGTAATAAACCACTCCCATAGGCGTGGCCTGAAACGAACGAAACTTCAGTAGATACAGCTGACTCTTTCGTCGAACGGCATGCTCTCTCGCTCACCCTATACCGACACTGCGATCCGAGCTGAATCTTCATCGACTACCTTACAGAAAAGTAAATGCGAGATTCACAGACGATTTGCGCAATGACAGGTCAAAGGCATTTCCAGAGGGTGATATAAGCACTAGCGCATGATTCTGATATACAGTGGGTGGCCATATTCAAATTCAAATTCTTTATTTTACAAAAAATCATAATAACAGTTGCAAATAAATTAAACCTAACCTAACTGGATCGCACGAGACGTCCGCACTAAGATAGGCTCAGATTCGTATAATTAAGTACTGCCTAATGCTAAATAAAAAATACGTTGAAGAATGCCGTGAAAAATAAAATAAAGTAAACTGAAATTTTAGTAAAAAATAAAATTTCAAATGATCTTAAAAGGTATGTGATAATAATAATATAAGGAACAAAAGGCACGCCAATCATAAATATATGGTAGGTGAATAGTAATGTGTTAGGAATGATAAGTTAGCTAGGAATAAAACAAATTAGTTTTTCAGTTTCTTTCCTTCCCTGGGTGATCAACCTTTCTTTGTTTATATTTATACCTTAAGTATAAATAGCGGGTAGGTATATCCTTAGTTTTATTGAACAACGACGGTGCCAAGTATAGCAAATGTCTCTGTGCATGGGTACTATTCAGTTTGGGCACTTTGTGGTTACTATTAGTCAGTGGCGGCGCTAGGCGTCGGCGACCGCCGACGGCCTCGCACCTGATGGGACCTCGCACAAGTTTTACAAATTATTTAAATTTTATTTATTTATTCTTATTTATTTTCATACACTTGCGTGAGTGAAGTACTACTACTTTAGGGGTATTATCCAGAGTCCTCTGGCAACACTATGAAAGTTCGCGAGCGAGAAACAGAGTTAACTTTTTTAACATACTAACGATAGATGCTATTATAGTCGACACCGAATGTCGATTTAAAGCGCTCAATGAATATTTTGAACAATTTGGTTTTATTTATGATATCAGTTATTTGAAATCGATATCAAAAGAGGGCCTTCTCAAGCATTGTAATGATTTAGGTATACTGCGGGAAGGCGACGGCGAAAACAGTGACATACAGCCTTTCGAGCTATATGAAGAGCTACAGCTTTTAAAAGCGAATTCACTTGACTCTGTCAACGACGCGAAATAACTCATTCAGTACATTTTAGAAAATAATTTGGAAGAAATATATCCAAATGTTTACATAGCAATTAAAATCATCCTCATGCACAGTTCCCGTCAGTACAGCTTCCGCTGAGTGAAGCTTCTCAGAGTTAAAATTGATTAAGACCTACTTGAGAAGCACGATGACCCAAAAGAGGCTATCTGCGTTATCAATTCTATCAATTGAAGCTGAAATAGCGGCTAGTATTAGCTATAACATAATCCTGAAAAAGTTCAGTGAGGCCAAAAGCCGAAAAACTTGTCTATTTTAATTTCTATTTGTGTAATTTTAACATCATTTGATTAGCAATAAAACTCGTTTACTCATACATTAGTGTCACTATAATTCGGCTCATGTAATCTAACGTTTTGTTTTTGACTGGAAAATAAAAAAGGCCTCGCGAACCTAATTTCGCCGACGTCCAAGTGTGATCTAGCGCCGCCACTGCTATTAGTTATCGCTCGTGTTATAATTTTATGGATTGTTTGCTGGTGCAATCCTTTAGGTATGTGTGTGATAATAGAGGATTATCGTTTTAGCAAATGTTTGCCGTACGTCAAGAACAGAGAACTCACTAAAAAGTTGCTCAGACGGGTATCTCAACGGTTTTTTGTTGACAACTCTTAACAGCGCCTTCTGAGCTTTAATTAAGTGTATCGAGGTGCGATAGTGCTGCACCGCCCCAACCAAGAATCCCATATGATATAATGCTGTGTGCAAGCGCGTAATAGACAACTTTTAGTAACGGTTTCGACAGTACGTTACGTAGAAGTTTAAATGGATGAATGAGTTTGCAAATTTTAGCCGCTGTGTTGTAGGTAGGTACTTATTATTGTTGTATAATTAAACTTTGAAATTGGGGAGTAATTTGTATAGTTTAAATCATTTTATAAACCACGATTTCTTTGTTGCTATTTGTTATTGTTATTATTTTAAATATAGTTATTTGGTTTAACCATAGTAAAATAAGAACAGCATAACATCTCCATAGTACACACCGATTTCGCACTCATACACGCGCCCGTTGTGCATATGCTACCACTACATAGATTCTCGGGCGCCTCGGTGCTATCCAGTCAGGGCTGTCGCGCGACAGCTAAGTATACAAAAGCGGAATGTATTCTGTACAACCTATCAGAAATTACATTTACGTTACGAAATTACATTTACGAGGTAACGTTTATTGTTTCTTTTGCGAAGGTAAGTATGTGTCTAGGTAAGTAGGTGCATAGGTAGGGTAAAGGCCCAACCATTGGACCACTTAACTTCAAATTGTTATATTTCTTAAGATTAGATTTTTAAAATAAAACTGAGTAAGACTTTAGAATAAGTATTTATTCTTGTATTACAATTACTGAAATTTTTACCAAAATACTTACTCCAATGAAATATATTAAGAGAAAACATAAAGAAATATGGTTCCAATAATTGGACCTTTGGCACGTTCTTTGGACCAGTGAAGTTCTATCATTGGACTTCTAATAATGGTACTTTAAATGGAAATAGAAAAACTATGGGTCCAATCATGGTTCCATTAACAATTTAAACAATAAAATTACATCTAGTCTTACTCAATAACAATAAAAAATTTGAAACAAGTCTGCTTGGCAACAGTTTTTAAAAGGAAAAAGAATCAACCCCTTCGAGTTGTAACATATTGTTTCATCATTATTTTTAGTTGTAACAACTCACAAAAAATATATAAAAAGCAAAAAAAATAGTATTTTTGAACATAGTGCCATCTAGTGACATCTCCTACATGTTGGACACACATATTTCTTCGTTCCCTTTTTCACTCCGGCGCAATCTTCATGTACCCAATCCTTGCATGTGAGACATTATATCATCCCTTCCATTGCAGCAAATTGGCACAACTTGCAATACCACTCTTCTTCCTCTGTTTTAGTAGAGTTATTTTTATTTCTTTGGCTGTTTTTAGTTTTAATTTCTTTGACTTCTTTTTTGTTTTTAGCATTATAATTCTTTTCATCTTTTTTCATTTGGAATTTTACTTTCAGATCAAGTTTAATTCTTTTCGCACGTTGAGTATCTTCTAAGCCATTTTTGTACGGTGACGACGTCAGTTCGACTGATGTTTGGCTTTTTCGGCTCTTTTCTTTCAATCGTGAAACAATTTCCTTAGCTCCAGGGGAGATTTCTGATATCATATAATTAAAACTTGTGCTTGCTTTAGGGGATGATGGAGTGGTGAATGTAGACGATGATAGTAATTTATTCGACAGAGGATCGGACTCATCAGTGATTCCCAGAGGCGTGAGAGTGATAGAATTATTTTTTTTAAAAAGCGATGGCGACGATACTTGAGCTTCGACGAATTCAATATCTTGACTGGAAGTATTTTCAATATTCGATGATGAAGATGTTTCTGCTTCGAATAACTCTAATCCTTGACTGAGCATGCCATCTACAGATGATGTTGGAGAGGCTCCTACTTCGATATATTCAAGTCCTTCATTAAGCGCCTTTTCAACTGCAGGGTTTTGATTTTGATTAGAGAACGCTGACATATTTTCTCTTTCCTCTACTGCAATAAAATCGTGGTCTTTAAAAACGTGTCTGTCAAAGGGGTATATGCCAGTTTTTGCAAATCCGTTAATTGCCGTACCTACAGAAGCTGCTCTTGCATATGCTTTACCAAACAGCATTGAGATTTGATGCTGAGTTACGCATCTTCCTGGATTAGCTCGAAGCCACTTCTCTGTCTCGTCTATCATGTAAGTACTTAGAGGTTTGAAGAATGATACGTCTAGAGGCTGCAGTTTATGCGAAGTGTGCGCGGGTAGGGAAAGCATTACAACACCATGCCTCTTAGCATAGTCTAGTGCTTCAAGGTTTTTGGTGTGGGTGGAGTGTCCGTCGAGTATAAGAAGCACTTTTTTATCCAGCGATGGTTTTACAGCTTCAACGAAATTTCGCAGCCACAAGTAAAATATGTCCTTATTTATATAACCGCTTTTCTCATTGTAAGCGAATGTCGTACCGGGCGGTGCTCCATCTTGAAGTTCGACCAGAGCTCGTTTTCGTTTAAATATGATCAATGGTGGAATAAATGCACCGGCAGCACTAGCGCAACATACAGCTGTTGTTGTGGTTCCACGCTCACCGCTTGTTATGGAGCCTACTTGGTGCTTGCCCTTTTTAGCAAGGATTTTTCGTGGTTTCTTCTGAACAGTAGACAGGCCCGTTTCATCCATATTAAAAACTCTCTGTGCCTCATTAATATTGTGATTCTCTAGAACGCTCTCTAGTTTATCAAAAAAATCGTTGACAGATTTCTTGTTGAATGCCGTGGCTCGATTGAAAGAAGTAGCCCTTGGCTGGCGTAGAGATAACTGTGGGTGTCTTTTCATAAATGAAACAAACCATTTTTTGCCTGCCATTTCTTTTTCTTGGTTGAATCTGTGTTTGATGTTACACTTATTGGCGAGTTTGAAAGCAAGGTGGCAAACATCATCTCTCGTTACCCCGAATAAACATGCCTCTAATTCAAGCACATGCTTTACGAGTTCTTGTTCTAACTCTGCTGTCAAATCGGAAGATGATCCGGGAATCTTAATATCTTCTTTGGAATACTTGTTACACCCATCCAAGCGTCTTTTAAGAGTTGCCTTAGGGATGCCGAACATACGCACGGCAGCGTTTAGGCCAACTTCTTTGTTGCGAAGTGCAAGAAGGGCCAGGCGCATACTTGGCTCGTTCCATGCGTAGTATGGGCCGCGCGTTGACATTCTGATAATCAAGAAAATTATAAATTACTACTAGTTTGTATAAAAGTAATATATAATAAGCCTTCATTGGACCGGTCCATTGGTAGTCCTTTAAAGTGGTCCAACAAAGGTGCCATTGCCGTTTTTCGAAAAAAGATTATTTAACAACTAATCCAAAAACTTTATGGAAAAAAGTACATACACATTGGGTAGAAGATTTATCATCAATAATATAAAAACAAAAACAATATTAAAAAAATGAATAAAGTAAAACTTACGCTCAAGTTTCTCGAACATCGACGTTGTATGGACGGCCTCGTGAACACTCGGACGCACGGCCTACCTCGATCGCTGCGCGAGCGGCACTGAGAAGCGTGCAGTGGGTAGAGGGGACTATCGGACGCCATAGCAACTAGTTCAGCGCGTTAGGGGACACGTGGTTTCTTAGAAACTTCGCCGGTCCATTTGTGGCACTGGTCCAATGATTGGGCCTTGACCCTATGTAATTGCGTAGGTAGGTAGGTAGATGCGTTTCTGTTAAGTAGGTACCTACTTCAACTTACTAAAATGTAGGTATTTTAAACACATGCAACAAGTGATGAATGCTGTCACACAAAGTCAGCACTAACTCTTATATTCTGTTACAGTACAATTTTGGGAAAGGACTCTTAAACTATAAACCAAAAATACATAAACGTACCTACATAATAATATATAAAGAATTGCATTTCTGCTTTAATGGGATCACAACTTGTCAATTGTGTATTTGTTGTGGCAACCCTGGTGGTTCGGCGAAGCGTAGGTAGGTTACTACTTGTTTCGAAAACGGGCTCGAGATGGCCTAATGATGTTATTATACTATGGTTTAACTGTGTTGTAGCTATCAAAATTACATTAAACTTACCGCGTAAAACATTACAATTGCCATTTTTTTTGGAAATTATATTTTCTGACATCCTTAGGTGAATGACTGTGTTTAGATACGTTTCTCATAATCATGACTCTTGAAAATAACTCTTGAAATTTATGCCACTTATTTATTAGAGTTATTAGATTTACTTTCTTTTTTTATATTTTTTTTTTCCTCAGTTAATAATACTTTAATAACTTACAAGTCACCTAGTCGAGTCTACCTTGGTACGGACTTCGGCCTAATAAAATTAAAGCAAGCAGACTTTGTAAATTACATTTTGGAAAATTACTTACGAAAATAATTTGATTCTTATTCTTTTTCTTATGACTCATTAGTCACGAGATCATATAATTATTAATTGTTTTTGTCGGTATATGCCACTACATTTTCCTAGAAAAACGCATTATAAATATGTTCAGAAATATTACTAAAGCACATATTATATAATATATAAGTATAAATAAAAATGAAATGCTGTTCGTTGGTAACCGCATATTATAGTTGAACGGCTAAGCCGATTTGGTTGTTTCTTTTTAAAATATTTGTAATAGTCCAAATAAGGTCCTAACGGAAAGGAAAACTGGAAAATTGCCTGAAAAATTGGAAAATTCGGGAAAAACTGAAAGAGTTTTTTCATACTTACAATTCGAACGATGCAATGGATATCCGTAATTCTTTTTTTTAATAGGAACGACATATTAGGTTGTTTTTTGTTTTTGTTTAGATCGCTAGGTATGCTCTCGAGATGGAAATATTAAAATCGAATGTATTCAATAAAATAAAAAACTAGAAAATCTCGAGAAAAGTCCGAAAAAAGGCACTCCAGCCAAAATATTTTTTTTTTATACTTTTGAGTTTTATCGCGATCTGTCCAACTGATGTAGTTATTTTATTTATAATCCAATTTTAAAATGTGCCGTTGGGAGCTAATGGGCCCTTGCTGAGTTGTCCACGAAGACGCATTCTGTTCAGGGTTGGTCACACTCACGGGTCACCCATCCGGAGGCCTCCACGCATGAAGTGCGAGCCAGGGCAGGATTCTGGCCTTAGGGCTAGTATCCCCTAGAAGTCAACCTTCTGGCGCTCCTGGGCGGTCTGCGCACCGTGCGGCGTAGGCCAATCGTCTGTGCACTCTGACTAACAGTCGGGGGAGCCTGGAAGCAGTACCTACTGTTTCCTATAGAGCGGGGGTGGTTGCGGACCTTACGGCGACTGCTCTTGAAACGACCATCGGCTACCCGATCCTGAACAGCCGGGCAAAGGATGCCGTGGTCCGCGATAGATTCGGTTTACACCTTTTCACCGCTTCGTAAGGGAGAAGACCGCGCAAGCGACCTCGAACTCGCAATCTGGTCGCTATTGGAAGTAAGGGCGTGAGTGTAATCCCGCTGGGTAACATACCTGGTTACCTCGCGGATAAGGCGTTGGCCTGTTACGGGCATGTGGCTGAGCTTGACGGTATACCTACTGTTTTGTCCAAGTCTTCTGCGCTCACTTCACGGAAGATAGAACAACCAATCGTTAAAACTTCCTGAGGTGACGAGTTCGCCCGTTGTAGTTGACAACTCTATTTGTTTGGGCAAGATAGTTTCCAAATTCGTATTATTCCTAAAATTTAATATTACCTGATTTCTATGTTGCCAATGATACATTACTATGTAAACGATTGTTTTATATTAATAAGTGGTTAAGATTAATATAATGATTATATTTAGGTATATATAGTTTGCTCTTATTGTATCCATCTTGCCCGCCCCTCCCCTACAAACAAATGACTTATTTTTAAAATACTCAAAAAAGACAGTTTTTGTTACTTAGAACATAATATCAGAAGTATTAAATAACTGTGCCTGCCAGAATATTTATTTTTATATGGCTCCATAAAGTTTGTATTTAACTTATTATCATTTTATTGAACTCCCCTCATACTAAGATGACTACATTTCAGCTGAAATGGGAACCGAACCGATGTAACTATTATCAAGTCTTTCGATCGATAAGATCCTAAGACAGGTTTTATTGGGTTAATTTTGGGCTGTAACGTGAAGGATTTTTTGATGACGTCATAGAAAAAACGGCCGGAAGCAATATTTTAAAAAAGCGGCGTAATATAGCCCCAAAACACATCTTGAGGTGTCGACTACAACGGGCGAACCCGTCACCACAGGAAGTTTTAACGATTAGTCGTTCTATCGACCTGCAGTGAGCGTAGAAGACTTTGGACAAAACAATCCAGCGTCTAGCTACACCACAACCCGTAAGAGACCAACGCCTTACCGCGAGATAGCCAGGAATGCTACCTGGCGGGCGACACTCGCGCCCTTACTACCAATTGTGACCAGATTTCTCCGGTCTCTCGATTGGTTCCGAGTTCGAGGTCGCTTGCGCGGTCCTCTCCCTTACGAAGCGGGGAAACGGTGAATACCGAATCTATCGCGGACTATGGCGTCCTTTGCCCGACTCTGAACCGGGATCGGATGGCCAATGGTCATTTGAAGAGCAGTCGCCGTAAGGTACGCAACCACCCCCGCTCTATAGGAAACAATACAGCTTCCAGACTCCCCCGACTGTTAGTCGGGGGCTAACGGGCCCATGATGAGTTGGCCACGATGACCCATGTGTCCAGGGTCGGTCACACTCACGGGTCAACACCCATCCGACGGCCTCCTCGCATGGGGTGCGAGTCCTGGGTAGGACACTGGGTCAACCGGTCTCCCCTGGGAATCAAACCTCTGGCGCCCCTGGACGGTCTGCGCACCGTGCGGGGTTTGCTCCAATCGGTTGTGCTCTCCGACTAACAGTCGGGGGAGTCTGGGAACTGTACTGTTTCCTATAGAGCGGGGGTGGTTGCGTACCTTATGGCGACTGCTCTGGAATTGACCATTGGCCATCCGATCCCGGGTAAGAGGCGGGCAAAGGACGCCTTGGTCCGCGAAGATTGTACGGTCTGCGCACCGTGCGGGGTTTGCTCCAATCGGTTGTGCTCTCCGTTTCACCGCTTCATAAGGGAGAGGACCGCGCAAGCGACCTCGAACTCGGTACCAATCGAGAGACCGGAGAAATCTGGTCACAATTGGAAGTGAGGGCGCGAGTATCTCGAGCCCGCCGGGTTTACTCCTGGCTAACTCGCGGTAAGGCGTTGGACTCTCACGGGTTGTTGACGTAGCTGGACGTAGAATGTACTGTCCAAAGTCTCTACGTTCACTGCAGGGCGATAGAACGACTAATCGTTAAAACGTCCTGTGGTGACGGGCTCGCCCGTTGTAGTTGACACCGCAAGATGTTAGTCGGAGTGCACAATCGATTGGCTTGCGCCGCACGATGCGCAGACCGTCCAGGAGCGCCAGAGGTTTGATTCCCAGGGGAAACTGACCAGGGCCAGAGTCCTACCCAGGTTCGCACCCCGTGCGTGGAGGCCGTCAGATGGGTGTTGACCCGTGAGTATGACCGACCCTGAACACATGGGTCTTCGTGGCCAACCCATTATGGGCCCCTTAGCTCCCGGCCCCAAAACACAACTCAAAATGGCATGTCTAATGAGTTATAGGGATTACCTACTCGAATGTAGGAACGCTTCACGGACGAGGCCATGCATAATAATGGCCGCCGGAAGTCATGTTGTGAAAAATCGGCGGGAAACTCTTCGCTGCAAGAAACGCAAATTAAAATAAACGGTGAATAAAATACAACGAAATAAAGCGGCGAATATTAGGAATAAATTATTTTTAGACAGAAAGCCATATTTTGCGTTCTTCCTCACATTAAGAGGCTCTCTAAACGATCAAGCATGCTTGTCAAGCATTGCGTCGCGGGCTGGGAGGGGATCGTAGACCACAGGAAATATGAAAATATTTTTTTAATGTTTACCAGTAATGCCTAATTTGTCAGTCACATCATTCATCAATAAATTACGTCTAATTAACGTCACTCCCTGGTAAAAACTACAAAATTAGGCAAATTTTTGGTAATTATATAAAAATTATATTTGCACATTTCCTGCGTTTTACGTTTCCTTTCCAGCCCGCGACGCGATGCCTGACGAGCATGTTTGATCGTCTAGAGAGCCCCTAACGGTTTTCCTCGAAATTATGCTCGCCATTTCCTCAGTCTTTCGTCATTCATTTGATATAAATTCCATTGCAAAACGTCAATAAATGAGGGCGATGTGAATAGATTTTTAAAGGAAGTCGAAAAAATTAAGATATTTTAAAAAAAATCTTTCCCGCTAAAAACAAAAAAAAAGACTTTACCGGCAAGAAACCCATGAACTGATTTTACATCAATATGATTTTCATTTAAAAAAAAGCGATGAACGCCCTCTCTCGGCCAGCGGACGAACATGGTTAAGTTCCTTTGCGTTCGCCACGGACGGTGCTGTTCGTTTCTTGGCTAAGCGCGGGGTTTGGCCAAACACCAACAGATAGCGGTCATTTTTAATTAAAATGTGTGACGGAATCTAAATAATATCAGTGCACCTTGTATCTATATATTCCAACCGAAATTCGTTTGGAATATCTCATATATACAAGCTGCAGTAATGTTATTTAAATTCCGTCATACATTTTATTAAAAAAATATCGACCAGCGAATATAACGAAACGAATCGCGCGGCCTGAGGCAATTGTAACGGGACCTAACCGATATCATCCGCCGGCCGGATAGAATTTTTGTCAGTCACGTCATTCATTTACTAAGACCCAATCAATTATAATTGGCAGTCAACAATTACTGTCTCCTATTTCTCTATCATCTTTACGTCAAGTAGAAATCGAGGGCAACGTCATTGGGTATTCTAAAGTTGTAAAGAATTTAGGCATACTCGTGGACGAGACATTTTCTTGGCAAGCACAAGTCAACGAAGTAAGCAGGCGAATATATAATGGCTTTCATAGCCTTCGGAGGTTGCAGAGATTCCTCCCTGTAAGCACTAAGCAAACCATAATTCAAAGTCTGCTTCTGCCGTTACTAGACTATGCCGATGTCGCATATTTGGATCTCACCGAAAACAGACGATAAACTTGAGCGCCTACAGAACGTTTGCATAAGGTACATATTCAATCTGAGGAAGTAGGTATGACCATGTTTCCGAGTACCTACCGATCAAAATTGCAATGGCTTCGTATACGGGACCGGAGAAATTTGCATATCCTTTCACTTCTATATAATGTCCTACACAACCCTACATCTCCCTCCTACCTCAACGAGGCTTTTACCGGATTAGGAAGTCATGGTCTCCCACTTCGTTCAAGTCAGAATAATATCCTACGTATCCCAAAACACAATACCACTTTTTTTTTCCTACTCCTTCTCCGTACATGCAGCTCGACTGTGGAATCAGCTTCCTTTAACTATTCGAGGCGCTAGCTCGCTGTTCACCTTTAAGCAATCATTGAAAAAGCACTTCCTTTCACAATAAATATTAATCATAAATTCTAACCTTTCCTTTATCCCCTCCATTTCCTTACCTTATTTTGGCAGTTTATTTATTTACTTATTTGTTAATATATCAAAATATATATACATATATACATACATATATATATACATACATATAATATATATATATATATATATACATACATATACATACATATAATATATATATATATATACATACATATAATATATATATATATATATATACATACATATAATATATATATATATATATATATATATACATACATATATATATATATATATATATATATATATATACATACATATATATATATATATATATATATATATATATATATATATATATATATATAAATATATATATATATATATATATATATATATATATATATATATATATATATATACATATATACATACATATATATATACATACATATAATATGTCAAACTCAAAAATTTATTTATATATTTACATTTTACTTTAGATACACACACAATGTATATTATATGCTATAATTTCAAATTTAATTTTAGGCTATAATTTGTTGCCTACTCTTCTTTTCACACCAGCATGTTGGTTGACTGGAAGATATTGCTGTAGTGTAGCAATAAGTCCGCCATTGTACCTTATTTTATTGTGCAATAAAGAGATTTTCATTTCATTTCATTTCATTTCATTTCATTCATTTCATTTCATTTCAATTTTATTTATGAAATTAATATTAATGTGAAATCAGTCCTGGACTACTTGCCGGGAAAGGCTTGGGATGACACAAACGTTTTTTTTCATTTTGGAGCGCGGAAAAGTGTAGGATATTAAAAAATATCTGGTAGCGTTTTTCTTCGGGAGGCGAGATTTTATTATTTTGGAAACGATTTCTGAGGTAACTCCTAAGTAGGTATATCGCTGCGGAAATATTCTCGTCATCCGATTCTTTTATTCTTCAGCTCTCATGTGATCCAAAATCCATTAAAAAATGTTCACAGATAAATGACGGATTAGTAAATGAAGTCGTAAAATAAAACCGGAATTTTAAGTCGAGGCAATTCCATTATTTATATTCTAGGAAAAGTTTTAGCAGGGTTAGTTGGGCGCCTTCATTAATGACGTCACAGAAAAAAGCGGCCGGAAGCAATAATGAAAAAATATCGGCGGGAAATGGCCTCAAAACACTACTCAAAATGGCGACTCGATTAATAAAACACCGATAATATGAAATATTTTCGTGATAAATAAACATTTTATATTTCTATAATAATAAACTTACCTACCTACCTACCTATTAATCGCAGTTACTTAAATATCCATATCATTCGATTCTTCTGTTATTCAGCTCTCATTTGATTTCAATTCTGTTATAGAACATGTTCATAAATAAAGGCGACCTGAACGAATTATTGCATGAATTCGGTTTTAGCGTTAGTTTTGAACGCCTTTATTGATGACGCAAGAAAAAAAGGCGGCCGTAGAAAAAATATCGGCTGGAAATCGCCTCAAACACAACTCAAAAGAGCAATCCTAAAACATTAATGATCCAACGAAATATTTCGCGGTAATTAAACATTATTTATTTCGATTTTTATAAAACCCTATAAACAGCACCCTTCCTATGTGAGCTAACCATTTTTGGTTAGACGCTTTCCGCGCTGTGCTAACTGTAATATTTATTCATTATTATCTTGATTGTTTTACGAGATAATTTTGTAACGTTATAATATTTCAAATTTCAATGTGATCATTTTGCAGTTATTCTTTTTACGATCCGTATAGTAGTTTAAAAGTTATGCGCAAAACTATCCCGGGCAGAAATTTTACCCCGCCATAGGAGGGGTTAAAGTCGCACTCGACTTTTTACTAACTTCCTATTAGGAGAATGTCAGATTCTGAGAAGGCCAAATGGCGACTGTTTATAACAAAATATCGAATAATTCAACTCAATAAGTAATTCATTTTAGAACGCCGAAAAATGAACAAAGGTGTTGCAATATCCAAAGGATTTTTTCTTCTGGACGCAAGATTCTTCTGTTTTGGATACGATTTTCTAAAGGATTTTTTTTCTGAACGTGAGACTCTTCTGTTTTGAATACGATTTCTGGTAGTTCCTGAACAGGTTGCAGAGGAAATATCCATATCATCCTTCTTTTGTTCTTCAGCTCTCATTTAATCAAAATTCCGTTACAAAATATTCATAAATAAAAGTGATGTGAACGGATTAGTAACGAAGTAGCAAAATAAAGCCGCCATTTAAAATAGAGCCAACTCGATTAATAAGAATCTAGGGATGTTTTAGCGGGTTTAGTTTTACGCCTTCGTTGATGACGTCACAGAAAAAATGGCCGAAAGGTAGGTAGGTATAATGAAAAAATATCGCCAAGAAATTGCTTCAAAACACAATAATAATTCAAATGTAATGTCTAATCGAGTCACTCAAATGTATGAAAGCTTCATAGATTACGTCATTAATAATAATGGCCGCCGAAATTTGTCTATGGTTCATTTGATTTACATATGCCATAGACAAATTTAGCATAGAATAGGCCACTGCCCCTTTATTGTTGACTTCACATAAAAAGTGGCCGGAAGTAAGAATGAAAAATATCGGCGGGAAATAGGCTCAAAATACAACTTAAAATGGCGACCCGAATAATAAAACATTGAAACATCGAAATATTTCCGTGGCAATACGACATTAATTTATTAGATTATAATAAATGTAATTAATCGGCTAAAGTCGCACTATTTATATTACTGCCAATTATTTATTTATTTATTTATTTATTTATTTTCAGGAAAACCAACAGCTAATTATAATTTAACAAAGCCGGAGTAACATAACAGAGAGCCAATTAAAGGTTTTCACGTTTAAATAACAGTGTAGAAACATATGTGATCTTTCAATTAAAGCTATCGTATAAAAATGCATCAAAAATTATTCAACAATTAATGCTAAAAAATTCACTGTTCAGCCGCTGCCTAGCTGAGTTAACACTCGTACAGAATAGATCAAAGTCAAAGCGTTTAATCATGTCATTGAAATTGTCACTTGTTCGCCACAGAAATGCAGTTTGCCTATAGTTGGTACCAGCATGAGGAACATTAAGAGCAGGGTTAAATCTATTGATTTTGGAAGGAACACGGAGATTAATTTTATTTAGTAAGTCAGGACAGTTAATATTACCTATTGGAGGTAATTTTTAGCAAAAAGGTTAAGTCCGCGGTTTCACGCCGCTTAATCAAGGGGAGGATATGAAATTTCTTGCATAAATTGAAATAGTTAGATGAGCTGTATGGGATTTTCAGACGGAAGCAGAGATATTTCATGAACTTCATTTGAATGCGCTCGATTACCTATTTGTCATAATAAGGGTTCCAAACCTGAGATGCATATTCTAAGATGCTTCTGACAAAAGTGCAGTAAAGGATCTTGAAAGTTTTAGCACGGTGAAAGCAAGCTGCACTGCTCATAACAAAACCTAAAGCTTTGGAAGCTTTAGAAACAATAGATTGAACGTGATTATCGAACAGTAGATGAGAATCATGAATTCGAATTCGATAATAATAAGATTCTATGGAAGGTTTTGGCGGGCTTAGTTTTCGTTGACGTCACCGAAAAGTGCCCGGAAGCAATAAAGAAAGAATATCGGCGGGAAATCGCCTCAAAGCACAAGTCAAAATGGCGACTCGATTAATAAAACATTGAATGATCCAAAGAAATATTTCTGCGGTAATTAAACATTATTTATTTCGATTTTAATTAACGTAATTAATGGCGTAAAGTCGCACTATTTAATATCCGGCGGAAAGGCTCGCCCACTCGCGCCAAAATGGCGGACGGGCGGCCATTTGTGCAGCGGGGCTGTACAAATTTGCCGAGCGTCACTTCGCGCGCGCGCGAACGGGACGCGCGTATCCGTCGCGAGCGAGACGGCGACGCACCGTACGTCTCGCTCATAAAACATTCAATCCGGACCGGCCGCCCTTCGCAGTCCGCGCCGCCAGTTGGCAGTCGCAAACGTCATTTCGACCGCCGCCGCGCGCGAATTCGAAATCGGAACGGAATTTACCAAAATAAAAAAAAAATGGCGGCCGTTTTTAAAATTTAAAAAAATGTGCGTGGTGGATTCTGTGTTCAATAGTGGCGGCTTTGGGATCGTGGGCGCTGCGCTGAAGTAACCAAGCTGAAAAGGTATGTACAAATACTTATCGTGCGATCATGCGAGTACAGGAGTAGGTATGTAGGTACGCGCGATGTAGTTCAATTTAGAACGTTTTGCATATGTAGACTCACCACATTTGCAGAAGACCTCTTAATGTGGCGTGTACTCCTGATTAGAAAAACCATATCCAGGGGGTTGAGATTCTTTTAGACCCTGCAGATAGGGATACCAGACATCAGGATCTTCCTGGATTTTTAGGCACTCGCTGAACCAAGCTGAAAAGGTATGTAGGTAGGAATAATTATCGGGCAAACATGCGGGTGCAGGAGTAGGTACGCGCGATGCAGTATGAATTTAGAACGTTTTGCATCTGTAGACTCACGATAGGTACCTACATGGAGACGACCTCTTGATGTCGCGTGTACCTACTCCTGCAAAACCATATCCAGGGTCTTGAGAACCAGTGTAGATCCTGATAGTGATCCAAATTTCATCATTTTACGCGTACGTATCATTTTCTATCATCACTTTCATAACCTCCATCAGGTACCTATACTAGATTTAAATTTGAATTTGAAATGTTTCGCATCTGCACTCGCGACACTCTCAGACAACCTCTTGATGTCGCTGTTCTCCTGATAGGCATAGCTGATACAGATTTCATCATTTTGTACTATTAATGGCTTTTCCCTCAATATTTGTGATAATCTCAACTTTATCGATACTGTTTTTGATAGTATTCATTGCTAACATAATATACTGGCTACCAGGATTCTACTCAGAATATTATCATACAGAAAAAATGAAAACCGTAGATAATATGATAGGTTATTCATATTAGATACCTAGGGTACCTAATGGAGACTTTCGAGAGTATCGTTCGAAACTCGAGACGAGATGAGACTGAGGGTTTCGTCTCGGATTTTTCGAGACGAGACTACATTTTTTCAATATGAGACAAGACTCATTCTAGTCTCGTCTTGTACCCATAATAAAATTCTATTACTTTAGGAAATGCATTGTTATATGGTGTGCTTATAACGATTCTCCTCGCCATCAATGATTTTGTCATTTGAGAGTTTACCGACGATTGTGAGTATCAATAGTCAATAGTCAACAGTCCTTTATGCATCCAAAATTGCAGCATATTCAAATTACAGTTGAATATGTCATAATCCTAATTGTTTAAACCCTAATAATCAAAATATAAATGCAATTTAATAATGCGTACCTACCTTTTAAAATCAGTAAAATTATTACTAAAAATAATCAAAAGTCAGACATGCAAACTGAAAGATATATTCTCAGTAATGTTAAACGTAAAACGACAATAGTCATAATGAATAATCAAACATTATCAATGTATTACTACGAGGTTTATCTCGTATCTTTTAACTTAAGAATAATATAATAGAAGTATATTAGAGAGATGATTTTATTTTTATAATAAATATATTAAATGTAATGTAATATTTCCTCGAGGTTGTCTATCTTATAAATAGATGTGTGATGAGCAAGTGTTCAACTATATAGGTATTCCAATGTTTTTCTTCTAAATCTCGTATTGCCATTGGCAGGTTATTGAAGAGTTTAAAAGCCAAATATGCACAATGACTTTTGGATCATGTCGTTTTCATTTGCCTATAGAGTCTTAAATATTTTTTTTCAGAGGTCACTAGAGTTTATGTAACGAAAAGTTTATGGGTTTGAAAAGCTGATGAAGTTCACAATACAAACTATTATTTTTATTTATTTAAAAATTGATTACTATAAAACATTGATTTTTCTTACTAAAATTACAGGAACCGAATAGCAAAACCTTACACTTTTGCTTATTTGATTCTGTCACCCAACTGGGACTAGCCCGTTCTAGGGTGGACAGGACTCTAATATTACAATAAATTAAGTAAAAGCTTTTTAGGGCAACTAAGCTGCCCTAAAATGTGGTCCTCAAAACAAATATTATAAATAAAACGCTATTCCATTATATTAGGTCTTTGAATTGAAAACTTTGTTGTATTTGTGATATTGAACATTTATTTCGAAGCAAATTTGAAAGTGCATTTCATTCAATGTATTGTTCATCGCTATATATGGCGTTCTCCCATCTTTCTGGCGAGAAACAGATTCCCCGGTGGAAGAAGTCTTCGTCCTTGGAGGCTATCCACGAATCCAGCCATTTTTCAATATCCTCGAAACACTGGAAGCGCTGCTCGGAAAGGCCATGAACCATTGACCGGAATAAATAGTAGTCGGATGGCGTAATATCTGGGGAGTACGGCGGGTGACGTAGGATGCAGTGGCGGCGCTAGGCGTCGGCGACGTCGGCGACCGCCGACGGCCTCGCACCTGAGGGGGCCTCGCAAAAATTTTAAAAATTATTTAAAATTTATTTATTTATTCTTATTTATTTTCATATACTTGCGTGAGTAAAGTGAGTGAGTAGTACTTTAGGGGTATTATCCAGAGTCCTCTGGCAACACTATGAAAGTTCGCGCGCGAGTCTCGGGACGGGGAATCCCCGTGTCGTATAAATATTTGTATTTCATTCTTCTGTGAGCGTAACTAACGTAAACAATCATTCATTCTGTGAATAGAACTAGACTCGCATCCACAAAGTTTCTTTTTATTGTGTTGTAAAGTCATTATCATTACCCCGGTGGCGTTCTAGTGGATAAAAGTGTTAATTTAGATTGTGATTTATTTCATATTTCTAAGGTAAGTCAAATAACGACTTTAACGAAATGATTTTATCGAAATCGATAGGTATATATCTTTTATAAGTCGTAAATAAATACAATGTAGTTCTCTGTACAAACTGAAATAAAAAAGTAGACAGTTACCTTGTTTTAAACCTGTGTAGTGTTTTTTTTTCACACCGGAGAACATAGAAAATTTTCACTTTTCGAGTATGTTGTTTTTTTAGGCGTCCAAATTCTTAATAGGTAACTATATTATTTTCACCGAGTTCTCTTTTCCATACGTCTCGTGCGGTATTCTTTCAATACAAAATAATCTAGGTTCAATAAATTATATCAATTTTCCATAAAAAGTTGTAGTATCTATAGGGTTGTTTATCATGGGGGGCTTGGGCATCTGCTACAAAAAATGAGATATCGGCAGATCTCGTTTCGTATTATTTAACTCTGAAGCTACTGAGCCTATTTTGAAAGCATCTAATAAAATATTTTTTCTAAGATTACATGACCCAGCCCCCGCTCTACAGATGCCTATGAGAAAAAGACCTTGCTAATAGTATAGAGAAAATTATTTTACAATTAGTAGCAATTATATATTTAACAAAATACACTTCTTAGCTTAATAAATTAGTGACTATAGAAAATAAAATATTCTGGATGATTATTGATGATCACACCTACTTCTTATAATCAGTATACATTGAGTTCAAGTTTAGTTTAAGTACTGTACTTACCAAACTTTATTAAAAAATATTTTCAGGTCATCATGACTGGAGGACCCACTAGAGACAGAGATGTAGGGAGGATATGGGAATCCGGTGCATCAAAAAGAAAAAGAAAAGCTGAAACGGTTATATCCAACCAAGCTCTGAGTTCCAGTATGATGAAATTTCTTAAGAAACCTTCAAGGACTACAAGTGTCACAGTTTCAGAGTCAGAGTCATCTGATGAAACTTTAGTTTCTGAACCAGCTTCAGAGTCAAATAAATCTTTTACTCAAATTTCTGATACAGCTTCTTTACCATCAACATCGGGCGAATCTGCTGTGATCCAAATGTCTGAACCCAATGAAGAGTTAGAAATTGAGAGTATGTGTGACTCGGGAAATCAAGAGCAAGCAGTTAATTTAAAAGAGTCATTTATAGACTTAGATCCGGGGAAGTGGGTATTTCCAGTTAATGATTTGCAGCGTCATGACTTAATTCAAAACGGACCCAATCATCAAGATCTAGAGAAATCTGATGAAAGTTACCCAAAAGACGCAAATAAAAGAAATTTTTCTAAATTTCATTTTACTCGAAAATTAAGTAACGGCGAAACGCAACATCGCAGATGGTTAGTTTACTCCATATTTCAAGATAAAGTTTATTGCTTTCCATGTAGACTTTTTTCACATTTGCAGACACAGATGGTAAAAGAAGGATGTTGTGACTGGAAAGATTTGAGTCGGATATTGCAAAGACATGAACAAAGTCAAGGACACATGGAGTGCATGATTAAATGGATGGAATTCTATAAAGGAATCAAACAGGGAAAAACATTAGATAAGGATAACGAAAGATTGATTAGGGAATCGCAAAAGTATTGGCATAATTTGTTTGAAAGAATGATTGACATAATAAACTATTTAGCCTCACACAATCTGGCATTTAGAGCTCATCGAGAATCTCTTAAATTGAACGATAGCAGCAACAGTGGTAATTTTATTGATTTATTTAAGTTGTTATCCAAATATGATCTGACACTACGGGAGCACATGCAACGTATTAATGAAAAGCAACTTACTCAACATTATCTGAGCCACGACGTCCAAAATGAATTAATTGCATGTCTAAATCAGTTATTGACGAAATTATACACAGAGTTAAACAAGCAAAATACTACGCCTTCTTGCTCGATTGTACCAGGGATGTCAGCCGTGTTGAACAAATGTCAATAATATTAAGATTTTGTAATTCCTCAACTGGAGCAATAGAGGAACATTTTGTTGGGTTTATTGCCGTCGCAGAAACAACAGGAGAGTATTTAACTAATTCAATATTACAAGAACTGGAAAGAAATGGTCTAGATATCCAAAACTGTCGAGGACAGGGATATGATAACGGCGCCAATATGGTGGGTATTAATAAAGGTGTCAGAACAAGAATACTCAATATAAATCCAAGAGCATTCTTCGCGCCGTGCGGATACCACAGTTGGAATTTGCTTTTGATTGATGCAGCTAACTCTTCTACAACAGCCAAAACATTTTTCGGCTTCATCAATAAAATCTATGTGCTCTTTTCAAAGTCAAGTAAGCGTTGGGATGTTGTAAAAACTAAATTAAAATTGACATTAAAACCTCTGTCTGAAACACGATGGGAGAGTAGAATCGGAGCAGTAAAAGCAATATTTTTGCAATTTGATGATGTTATCGAATGCGTGAATGACCTGAAAAATAAAAGTGATGATTCTGAAACTCTAAGCGACTGTGAAGCAGTCTTGAACGAAATGTTAACTTTTGAGTTTATTGTTGCAATACACGTGTGGTACGAGGTTTTACTACGTGTGAACAATATAAGTAAACTATGGCAATCGGTTCAAGTCAACTTGAAAGTCGCTATCGATACTTTACGTTCATTTTGTAGCTGGATTCAAGAATTCCGTAATACAGGATTTGACAATAGTGTTGCACAAGCTCGATTGTTTGTGGAGAAAAGTACTTTCGAAATTCAGTGTCAATTTAAAGAAAAAAGAACAGCCAGGAAAAAACGAATGTTTGATTATGAACATACTGATTAACCTATTCAATCTTTTGAAATGCATTACAGAGTTAACTTTTTTAACACAATGATAGATGCTATTATAGTGGACACCGAATGTCGATTTAAAGCGCTCAATGAATATTTTGAACAATTTGGTTTTATTTATGATATCAGTTATTTGAAATCGATATCAAAAGAGGACCTTCTCAAGCATTGTAATGATTTAGGTACAATACTGCGGGAAGGCGACGGCGAAAACAGTGACATACAGCCTTTCGAGCTATATGAAGAGCTACAGCTTTTAAAAGCGAATTCACTTGACTCTGTCAACGACGCGAAACAACTCATTCAGTACATTTTAGAAAATAATTTGGAAGAAATATATCCTAATGTTTACATAGCAATTAGAATCATGCTCACAGTTCCCGTCAGTACAGCTTCCGCTGAGAGAAGCTTCTCAAAGTTAAAATTGATTAAAACCTACTTGAGAAGCACGATGACCCAAGAGAGACTATCTGCGTTATCAATTTTATCAATTGAAGCTGAAATAGCGGCTAGTATTAGCTATGACATAATCCTGAAAAAGTTCAGTGAGGCCAAAAGCCGAAAAGTTCGTCTATTTTAATTTCTATTTGTGTAATTTTTACCATCATTTGATTAGCAATAAAACTCGTTTACTCATACATTAGTTTCACTATAATTCGGCTCATGTAATCTAACGTTATCTTTTTGACTGGGAAATAAAAAAGGCCTCGCGAACCTAATTTCGCCGACGTCCAAGTGTGATCTAGCGCCGCCACTGGTAGGATGTCCCAGCGAAGCGTTTCCAGGAAGTTCTTGACCTGCATCGCGACGTGTGGTCGAGCGTGGTCATGCTGGAAAATTACCTTGTCGTGCCTTTTAGCGTATTCTGGCCGTTTTATGTTCACAGCATCGCTCAAATTCTCGAGCTTAGCTCGATAGCGATCGCCCGTGATGGTTTCTCCCGGGTTCAGCAGCTCGTAATAGATGACACCCTTTTGGTCCCACCAAATGCAAAGCATTACCTTGGATCCGTGGATATCTCTCTTCGGCGTGGCTGTTGAGGTCGATGGAAGTGATTCCCTGGGGTACGAGCGATCTTTTTTGCATTCGGGGTTCTCGTAAAAGATCCACTTTTCGTCGCCGGTGATTATTCAGTGGAGAAACCTTTTCTTTTTTGACGGCGGAGGAGCATTTCACAAGTCATGAAACGTCTTTCGATGTCTCTCGGCTTCAACTCGTGAGTAATCCAATGCCCTCCCTTTTGAATGACTTCCATAGATTTTAAACGTCTCGAAATGGTTGAGGGATGATCATTAAGCAGTTCACTTATCTTTTCCAGCATCAGACTCGAATCTTCATGGAGGATGGACTCCAATTCGACTTGTTCACATTTTTGCTTCTGGCCTAGGCGCTCTTTGTCTTGCACGTCGAAATCACCACTTTTGAATCGGAGAAACCAAGTCTCAACAGTCCTTTCTGTCGGAGTAAATTCCCCGTAAGCCTCCAGAAGCAATCTATGAGATTCTGCGGCAGTTTTCTTAAGATGAAAGCAGAAAAGCATTGCTTCCCGCAAATGACGTTTTGTCGGTTCATATGTCGACATCTTCAAAGCTAACAAAATTACCGTTGTTGACACTTCAACGAAATGACACAGACTGATAATTGAAGCCTTGAAGATGACGCTTTGACATGAAGTATTTTGCAATTTGGTAAATGACTAGAAGTATAAGTTACGGTATTTCTTAGGAAATCGAAGTTTTCAATGCAAGGTCCTAATATAATCGACATTAAGTGGAACATAACATTCGAATAAATAGAGAATGACAAACAGAATTAAAATCAAGAAAAAAAAGGAAAATATAAAAATAAAGAGGAAAATGCAATACAATTTATTCTACTCCAGTTGGTAGGCATTCCTATGCTATTCTTGCGTGATTGCTATGCGTCAAATTCTTTTTTGAGATAAAGACTGAAATGTCTATTTTGAGCCCTCGGAGACGATTAAGACTATTTTGAAATGGAAGTCTGTCTGCGTATGTCTGTCTTTATATGTGTCTGTGTGGGTCTGTGCGTATTCCTCCACAAAAGCGCCCAATCGCCTAATCCGATTGAGCTGGAATTTGCTATGCATGCAGGCATCATTTCATCAAGGTTCCAAAGGTTTCAAATCGAACCACCGGGAGCGCACTAGAATAATCATGTTTCGATCTCGAAATAATAGACTTAAAGACTTGAAGACTTGAAATTTCGTTCACAGATGCCTTTTTGGACCGAACTGACATTTGTGGTTGTCGATTACAACGGGCGAACCCGTCACGCCATGAAGTTTTAACAATAATGATTGTTCTATCTTCCGTGAGGTGAGCGTAGACGACCTTGTGGACGATACGAATCTACCGTCCATCAAAAACAACGAACCCGCCAGAGGGGCACTAGGAAGGTAACCCAGTGGTGCCACCTCGCCCCCTGGCTACCAGTTTCGGCCAGATTACTCGGGCCTCACGACTGGTTACGGGTTCGAGCTCGCTTGCGCGGTCCTCTCCCTAACGTAGCGGTGATACGGTGTCTACCGAATCTATCGCGGACCATGGCATCCTTTGCCCGACTGTTCGGCTGCCGATTGTTCGTTTTAAGAGCAGTTGCCGTAAGGTTATAATAACAACTACCTACCTGCGCTCTATAGGAGACAGTACCTACTATTTCCAGACTTTCACAGCTGTCGGTCGGAATGCACAATCGATTGGCTGACGCCGCACGATGCGCATACCGTCCAGGAGCGCCTGAAGATTGACCTAGGGGAAACTGGACCGCAGGCCAGAGTCCTAGCCAGGCTCGCACTTCTGCGTGGAAGCCGCCGGATGAGTGTTAACCCGGGAGTTTGACCAACCCTTAACGTATGGATCCTAGTAGCCTAACTGCAGCAGGGTTCATTATATCCCGGGCCGAAATGATATTGGAATTTCGCCGGTCAGTATTGCGTAAACGATTCATGCTCACTATCCGCGCTCGCCGCCGACCATCCCTTTCAATCAGGTCAACCTCCTACCCGAATCGATATCAAGCTCAAATCCTTCCGTAAGTCCCTCGGCTACTTGCCGGGAAAGTTTTAGGATGACACTTTATTGTGGTCCAGCCGGCATGGTCGACCTGTACTAAACTCGCACCTAATATAACCTCAGACTTTGTAGATTTTAGAGGTTTTTGCGTTTAGAATGAAGAAATCAAAAACCATAGAGTGATTGTACTGTTTTTCCCCCCTCTCTCTCTGACGTTGCGAGTGATCGGCTTCGCGCGCATGGCTTGTGGCTCCGCCCACAATAACGGTTCGGGGGCGTGGCTTACGTAAGGGGTCGATTTTCAGGCGGAGCGTTTATAATAGGTAGACATACAGAATCACTTCCACAACTGCGTCCCGTTCCATAATACCTTCAACGGTACAAACAGTGAAACAGCCATAACATTTAATTTTCTTTCTTTATTTCCTATTACATAGTTATCATATATTTCAGCTAAGATTACTCAAGGAAACAAAACAATCGGTAGTGTCATCCCAAGACTTTCTCGGCAAGTAGCCAAGGAATGATTTAATCTGAATATTTATTTCATAAATAAAATCGATGAGCGCCTTCTCTCGGCCAACGGAAGAACCCGGTTGGGTCCCGTTGCAATCCGTTCGTTTTCGGCTAGCCTCGGGCGGCTCGGCGTTAATATTTGATTAAAATGTATGGAGGAATTCAAATATTATTAGTGCAGCTTGTACATGAGATATTCGTACCCAGATGTGTGTACCAAATCTCAAGTCTCTAGCCAATATTTCGAGAATGTTATGGCCCGGTGGCATAGTGGTTAGGTCTCCTGATCTTACATTGTAAGGTCCCGGGTTCGATTCCCGGTTGGGTCACCATTTTCCGTTGGGATCAAATTAACGGAATTGCATTTTCAATTCTGTCGATCGAATGCAATAAGAAGACACACACTTACACACATGTTACACGCACACATACATATATACACTTCATAGCAGGGTTGGTTATAAAAGATTGTCATATGACAATAAACCCGCCCATTGTGACATTTTGCAATAAAGAGTATAAACAAACAAAAAACAAACAAACTATTGATGGACCGATTTCAACCACAATTTTTCAGTTCTTGCCATGACATTGAAATATAAATTACCTATAGCAGATAAATTATTACCTAATAGTACTACTATTTACAATAATAGTTAGTACATATAGGTATAACATTATAATTTAACAAAATATTTTTCAAATTATTTCACACGCCGTAAGTTATAATCGGCATAACAGCATGTTTTTTGAAGAATTATGTATCTAAGTTCATACTGGGCCCGATTGCGTTTCTTTGTGAACTAAAACTAAAATTAGTCCAAGCGAACGAGACAGAGCAATACGTTAGAGCGGAATATAAAACGAACGATCATCGATAAATACCTACTACCTGTCGAATTTATACTCGTCCAAATAAATCCGAAAAAGTGACAACCGGTCATCTCACATTCCGCTCTACCGTATTGCCCTGTCTCGTTCACATGGACTAATTTCCGATTTTAGTTCACGAAGAAACGCAATCGAGCCCACTATTACCTTACCTATAGGTATACATAACAAAATAAATTACCAAATAATGCATAGGTACCTACCGAATTTCAGGTCAATCGGATTAAGTTGGTGTTAAGAATTGGTTGACTGCAAGATATCGCTATAGTGATAAATCCGCCATTTGTGAATACTTACATTGTCTTTTTTTTATAAAATTAAGCGTTTGGGCCAGTAAGCCGGTGAAGCCGGTGCGGCGCGTCGGGGCCCACGGTAGTTCGGGGACCCAAAATGGTCGAAACCACAATTGTGACATTTGCAATAAAGTACAAAGACAATTTTGAAGCGACCTTTTGGAGACACACGCATTGCAGTTATTACTTTGTGGTTAATCCTTAACAAGAGAAATTGCGAAACTTGCAGCTATTTCTAAGTTTGCTGTACCTATCAGCTATTATAAAAGACAATGCTATGAGAGCCAGTTTTGCTGAAGTTTATCCGTTACTAATATTTTTTCTAACCATTCCTGTCACGTGCCAATAGCAGAAAGTTCCTTTACGATTCCGCAACATGTTCGATGCAATGCCCCCAAATGAATACGCCGCTTTATGTAACTGCAATATAAATATGTAGCTAGGTATACAGAAATTACTTCCTATATGCCATAATGAAGGTAAGTAGGGGGAGGGGGCCTTTTGTTGTATTTTGCACCGGGGCTCATTTTTTGAAGTAACGCCACTGATTTGGGCGCTATCGTGTAGGAATACACTCAGCCAGACTTAAACCTGGAAACGGCTCAAAATAGATATTTTCGTCTTCATCTCATTCACAATACTTTCCCTTGTCGTCGCTTGGTGGGCCGGGAAAGTAAAATAACTTTTGAATGAAAATAAAGCGACAAAAATCAATTGCAGTATTTAAGGACCACTTTAAAAGTTTATTATTAAAGGAAGATATTTAGATGTCATAATTTGATTTTATTTTAAAATAACTATTTGCTAATTGGATTATTATATTACTATTGTCTTCGTTTATTTATTAATTTGTAACGTGATTATTTGATGTTAAATATTTTGATTTTGATTATTTTTGATTTATTATATGTAGATTTTTTAATTTATGTAATTACGTTATTTTCTTTTAATATCATTTGATGTTAATTATTTTGATTTTGATTATTTCGATTTGTGTATTTATTTGATTATGATTATTTGGATTTTTTATTTTAAGATTTATTTGATTTGGTTATTTTATTTTAAAATCATATATAATTAATATTAATATAATAATTAATAGGTGTGTCCTGAAAACCAGGATAAGAGATATCCTGAGGATACCCCTAATTTGCAGCGTTTGTAGCTTTATTTCATAGTCTTTGTCTATTTACAGTTTTAATTTTTAATATGTGTGTTCTTGTTTATTTGTATATGTTTTTTATAACAACAGCTGCAAATAAATAAATAAATAAATAAAATAAATATTTTTTTTCCAATCCCATGCAACCCGATGCACGACACGCATACCTATCATAACTACACGAAAAAAAACAATAATATTACGAAATTCCTTGCATCTTTTACAAAACGTTAATATAGGTCGTTTTGCGTTAATATAGGTCCTATCGAGAAAAATGTTGATACTACTAAACATTTTTGTTTAAATTGTTTACTAACACTTCTTGTAGGTATAACTTACCAATAGGTACTTAATTTAATGTCACCAGATATATTTGTGTTAATTTTACAAGTTCTTCCGGCAAATAATTAAAAATGCAAACAAAGTTTAGTAAGAAGTACAACTCTTTTGATAGATTTGACAAAATTAATTTAGTAAAGTAATTGTTTGAACTGACTATAGATGATTTTACTAAAAACGTAGGATAAATTAATTTTTTAAATATTTTTTTACAAATATTTTTGACGACTCCCTGTTAAATTTACTTTAGTAAATATGTAAAATTTACTAATAACGACAGTAAGGGTTACCTACCAGTATTGTCAGTAGTTGCTGCTAAATTAGACACATTGTCTCCTTTGCTGACGACACGGTCCTCCTCCTGGAAGCAGAATCATGGGCTGAAGTACTCATAAACGCCCAAAGAGCCTGGATAGTGTGAAAGTATGGTTCGATCGACATGTCCTTACCCTAAATGCCTCAAAAACCAATTTCATTACGTTTGGATAACGTCCGGTAGTCATCACACCTCCTCCGTCATTAATAATCCACTTACCACTGTAATAGGCAACCAACCTGCGCTTGTTACCATATTCAAGAAAAAACCGAAGTTAAGTATCTGGGTGTCTTAATAAACTCAAAATTGAGCTGGGATAACCAATTAGTATAACTGTCCTCGAGGTCTAGGAAGCTTGTTTTCGTATTTAGAGAATTACGCAACGTCCTTTCAATAACTCCATAAAAATGGTTTACATGGCCCTATGTCAGGGTTTATGGGTGCACGGAATAATAGCATGGGGAGCATGTGCAAAATCTGTCTTGGATCCTCTAGTAAAAGCCCAAAAGCTTTTGTTGAGGGTAATCATAGAAGGCCCCCACGATATGATTCTAACATGCTTTTCCAAGAAAGTAAGGTGCTAGATATACGCCAGCTGTTTGTGAAACGGTCACTTATGTTTTTCCATCGAACCCTAGATAAACGACCACGAAGCCAGCAACACAGAACTACAAGAGCATCTGCAAGCTTGAATTATGCCGTTCCCCGAGTTAATTCATCATTTTCCCAAAGGCAACTAAACTTTATCGCACCCAAAATATTCAACCGTCTTGATGACGACATAAAAAAAATTAAAGTACCTTTTTATTCAATAAAAAAATAAAATAATGGCTTCTTGACGATATAGGTCGTTCAAGGACAGAGACTGATCTTCTGCAAATCATCTTTTAGAAATAATATAGCTGTATAAATGTGATATAAGATAATAAACATAATGTAACATATATGTGTATGTATGTATATGTATATTTATATATGTGTATATGTATATGTGTGTGTATAAGTGTATGTGTCCTACGTCAGTTGTTAGGCTTCTGCTTTGATTATTCAACTTTTTAACTGACTATTTTAATTATTGTGTGTTTAGTAGGTAGCCATTGACTATTCTTTAATTTGTTTTGTGATACGATTCTATGACGAATAACTTTTAGTAGGTTCCAAAGTTTCTTAGATACTATATATTTTTTAAAATTAATATATGTATGTAACGTAAAGATTAAAGTAGTAATGACACTTACTACTTAAAACACAAATATTTTGACACGTCCAAGAGCGGTTTTTAGCCACCAATTGGACACGACGTAAATGTAATGTAATGTCAGTTATGCTTCTCCACCCAAGTCTGAAAATAAATCGTATGCCCAGATACAGGCTATACTCGGCCTAGTTGGGCATGCGCTGCACATGGTCATGTGAATGTGGGTCGTCGTTTACTTCGCACCATTACTTAGTATTCAACCATTTTATGAATTTCGGATGTTATGTTTAAAATAAATAAAGAAATAAATAAAAATAAAATTGTTTATCTTTACTATAAGTAAGTACCTACTTTACGATTCATTGTATCCACTTACTTGTTGGAATAAGTAAATTACATAAATAATATAAATATATAAAGTCTACCAATACATATAAGTAATTTTAACGTTCTGCTTTGGTAGCGACTTATGTACATTTTACAAGAACATACGTTAACATTTCAAAACTTATTTTAACAACGGCCGTTTCGTAAAATTAGCCACATATTTTTTTTCCAGTGTAGGCTTAGACATGTACCTAGATGTGCGATTTACGACGCCTTTTTGATTGCAAGCTGATATATAAAAAAAATTTTTTTTAGTAGAGATTAGCAATAAAATACACAATATATTTAAAACATACTTAATAAGCCTTTAACGATAACGATAATAATTATAATACTCGTATATCGTGTTTAGTGTCAAATGAAAGGTCTGATTGGCGGAACCTTGCTGCAGGAACCTTGCTGTGGCGTGCCAAAAAGCCTTGCAAACCTAATGCTCAAACAAATATGTTTAGAACAATCCGTCAACCACTGGAACAACACGCCAAGGTTGAATCATTCCAAAGCGCTAAGTAAGGCTTACGACCGTAAGACTGCCCGTGAGGCCTTATCGCTAAATAGGAACAATCTACGCATACTGGTGAGGGCGCTCACGGGGCATTGTGGTCTGAACAACACATGTACAACCTCAAGCTCCGAGACTCATTGGCATAGTAGCGGCGGTGGACTGTTTGACCCTAAATGTCTGCGTTCACCCCATATATCGTTATAACTTTCTGGGATGGCTGGTTGGCAACTTTTTGGGAGCTAATGGGCCCTTGCTGAGTTGGCCACGAAGACCCATTCTGTTCAGGGTTGGTCACACTCACGGGTCAACACCCATCCGGCGGCCTCCACGCATGAAGTGCGGGCCTGGGCAGGACTCTGATCTTAGGGCTAGTTTCCCCTAGGAGTCAACCTTCTAGCGCTCCTGTCTCCAATCGATTGTGCACTCACTAACAGACGGGGGAGTCTGGAAGCAGTACTGTGTCCTATAGAGCGGGGGTGGTTGCGGACCTTACGGCGACTGCTCTTGAAACGACCATCGGCTACCCGATCCTGGGTGAACAGCCGGGCAAAGGATGCCGTGGTCCGCGATAGATTCGGTTTACACCGTTTCACCGCTTCGCAAGGGAGAGGACCGCGCAAGCGACCTCGAACTCGTAACCAATCGAGAGACCGGAGTAATCTGGTCGCAATTGGAAGTAAGGGCGTGAGTGTGAGCCCGCTGGGTAACATACCAGTTTATTTCGCGGTTAAGGCTTTGGCCTCTTACTTGGTGAGGGATTGTTTTGTCCAAGTCTTCTGCGCTCACTTCACGAGAGATAGAACGACTAATCGTTAAAACTTCGAGGTGACGGGTTCGCCCGTTGTCGTTGACAATCCTATTGGGGGTGGCGGGTTCGCCGTTTGTAGTAGGCATCTCACTAGCATGGGCGTACTTAGCTTTTGGCCCAGGGGGGTCAAATCAGAAATTTAAACCGGGTCCACCGCGTACTACACGAAACATTAGGTGCATGTAGTGTGTAGTATAGCATGTAGGGTGACACCCGCAGGAGATCCTACTTTATGGGTAATAAAATTAAATAAATAGTCATATAATATTTAATCATAAATAAATAATCATATTTCGATTCATTAATAATATTTTTATATTTTATTGTATTTATTACGACATTATATTATTATTATTCAGATTAATTATTTCACCATTTACTGAATGTTATTTTTCCAGCACACTACAGCTACATTTACGTCACACTACACTACACTACAGTTACATCACACTACACTCAAATTACAATGTTTATTATTATTAGTTAATTTTTTATATTATTTGATACCTAGCATATCTTTTAAATTAAGTATTCTAAAGTATGCACAAGCCACTCTACTTGGTACGCTTGCCTTAGTACGGGCCTAGGCCTAGTTAGGCGGCGTTGATTTTAAAAAATTGGTCTGCGGTGCTTTCTATTTTGCTATTATTTACATTTAAGCCTATATTGTTAAACTTACAATGTACTGCCATAAAAAATGTGCTTTTCTTTAATAAATAAATATATAAATAAAATCAAAATATAATAAAAATGCATTTATTTAATTTTAATTGTTTAATTAAACATCTATTTAAAAAGTAATTTTCGAGGATCTTCAGCAAAACGGTTTATGACGTCTTCTGTGAAAGAATCGCCCATACTGTTCACAAGTTTTTTATGTCCACTATATAAGCATACAAAGCCCATTTCTTCCCATGTCTTAGGTCATTGTTGATCTCAGCCATGTTTTAACGCGTCTGAGTGTACTGAATGACCTTTCAATAATTGTAGCCGTAGAATAAGTCATAGCCAATAAAATTTCTAGTGCTGTTCAGGGAAGGGTCAAATGTTGCCAGATAGCGAAAACAATGCCAAAAAAAGAAGAGAACTCTCGAGGGGCCTTGGACATCGTCACAGACCACCAGCAAAATTATTGTAATTGTAATCAAAAGTGCAAAATATATTATTGCAATTGTAAAGTAAGTCGTACCGACAATAGTAGGTACCTAGACATACAAAATCCAGGGGGGACAGCTGCCCTTCCCCCTGAGTACGCCCATGTTCAATAGTGTACATAATATTAATAGTCTGAGCATATATCCACAAAAAGTTTAGAAAATGATCGAAAAGATTGTTATGAGATGACTATATAGTCCAGATATACCTAGGTAGGTACCTTCCCCGCGAGCGCGACAGGCGTGTACGACGCGGCGTTTGACGATCAGAAAAGTGAGGGGTGACACAACGATGCCTTGCGGTACAATTTTAATGATCACCAATCTGCGAAAACATAACAGAGGGTGCGAAACAAGCAAGCTATGGTTTGCGATTGTGATTGTATGATGATTGTTTCAGCTCAAGAGGACGAATTTCCGGACATCTCAAAATCAAAATCAAAATCAAAATGTTCTTTATTCATATAGACACAATTAAATATTATTTTTAATTTATGTTCTTATGATCCAAGCCTTACTCCCAAGCCGTTTTGTCATTTACATAATCAGATATTGTATAGTATGCTTTTTTATACAATTTTGCTTTGATGGTAGCTTTAAACTTATTTACAGATAGTTCTCTAATAGTATGAGGAAGTTTGTTATATATAGAAGCGTATACATTGTCCCAAAAAAGAATTGCTTATTTTGTGGAGACGAGTAGCACGTACAACAAGGTTATGCTTATGTCTAGTATTATAATTATGAGTGTCGCTTTTTATTTTAAACTTGTCAATATTCTTGTGGACACACAACAGATTTTCGTATATATATTGTGATGCAACAGTAAGAATATTTATCTCTTTGATTTTTTCTCTAAGTGAAACTCGAGGACCAAGTTTATATATAGCTCTTACAGCACGTTTCTGTAGTATAAAGATGTTATTGATGTCCGCACAGCTTCCCCAGAGAAGATTCATCTATGATTTCTACCAATTAAAAATCCTTAATACATTTAATTGAACGATACAGAATTAAATATCGTAAATGTCCAAGTCGGAAAATCGTCGTAAATTAAAAAAGGCAATAAAGGTGAATATAGCCCTTTATTTGAGTTTGAGTACTATCAGAGAGTTTTAACATATTCATTTATTTTATTTTATTTTATTTTATTTTATTTTCTTAAGGATAACTTACAGCCAATAATTTTGTAGTGAACAAAAATAGGAAGCTTAGAGCCATTTACAAGTTACCACTGATAATGACAATAATAAGAACGTGAATTTAGAACTGATATTAGATATTAAACAAGAAGATACTAAATTGTACAGTAGAAAACATGTTGACATAAACAAGACAGTAATAAAAGAAGAAAATGCTAAGCCTGGTCATCACAAAATCTCCCTACAACCTGCTTCTTTATAGTATCTATATTCGTGAAAAAGGGGTCAATATCAATGTCATCATATTCATATTCATATTCATATTCATATTCATATTGATTTTATTGGTATACTGGTATACAAGTCAGATTAGCAAACATTCATACATATTAGCAAACAAACATATTTTTTTATCGTAAATAAAAGATAAAATAAACAAAACAAAACGAAGAAAAAAACACAAGAATAATGTAAAAAGAAGAAAATACAAGACAAAATGCAAAATAAATCATTTAATACTTTAGCCACCAAAGCATTTTAGACTTCACTCGAGTAATATTCCTCCAGTGAGTAAAAGAGATTGCACCTGCCTAATGTGCTCGCTGAGTTTGTTGTAAACCGCTGGGCCGGCGATATAGGCTAGCCTCTCCGACTTGGATAATGCATGACTTACCGAAAGTAGCATGCTACGGGATATTGTTGGATAGTGATGATGCACGCCATTTACTTCAAAATCGGCTAGATTTCTGCGAACGAGCAGCGCTACTTCCATTATATAAATGGACGACAGCGTCATGATGCAGAGATCTCTAAACAGAGTCCTAGCTGGCGTATCAAGCGATACACGCGCTATTGTGCGGACTGCACGCTCCTGCATAACGAAAGCCCTCTGCCTGTCGGCTGCTCGCCCCTATAACTCCTCGTACGTTAGAAGTGAATGAACGTATGCAAAGTAACACATGCGCAGCGCGGATAAATCGAGAAATGAAGCGATGCGATAAAGTGCATAGCACGCTCTTCCACGATAGTGGTCGTTCTGCCTCCCGTGAAGTGAGCGTAGAGGACTTGGGAGGATACAAACCTGCCATCCAGCAAAGCCAACAGTCAGTCTGACGCCTTACGGCGAGGCACTAGGAAGGTAAACCAGCGGGCCACCTCGCCCCCTGGCTACCAGTTTTAGCAGGATATCTCCGCCTGGAATTAACCATCAGGATACCTCCGACATCCTGACTGTATTTTAATAAAAGTTATACTATGACATGGCTGATGCACCCAGAGTTGGCTGGGAAAAGAGCATTAAAAAAAATGTCTTGTTACTAATAACCAGTAAAATAATCTTTCTTTTGCAAAAGAGAGCACTGCGCAGCATGTATCAGGTAACGACTAGGACCTCATGCAAAGAATATTTCAGAAAGGCAAGGGTAATGACTATGTATTCGGCGTTCATATACCAGTGTCTAATGTATGCTAGACAGCACCTCGCAGAAACTGCAATTAATGCAGACATTCACTCGCATCATACCCGCGGTAGCTCCCTTTTACGCATACCCCGAATACGACTGGCAAAAGTACAGAAAAGCTACTTGTACCTTAGCATTAAATTCTATAATCTACTCTAAAAAATTTAAACAGCTGGAGGACATAAAATTTAAAAAAACATCAAGGAGATTCTGATAGGCCACCCTTTCTATAATCTGGCCGAATTTGAGGGCCATGATTTTTCAAATATTGTGCCCATTTAAATTACTTAAAAAGTAGAGCCTTATTGTCTGATTATTTTATATGGTCTCATATCTGTACTTTTAGTTTAAAATGCATAACGTAGATTTAATTTGATTATTTAACATTTTACTGACAATTTGAATATTACGATGAATAATTTTACTACGTATCTTTTCGAATTACTAACTACTTCAAATATTAGGCTTCTATTTTGATTATTTTTATATTTATAGTTTGACAATCTAGTACTTAATTCTTGACTATCTATGTATGTTCAGTAAAGAGTAGTAACGAGACTTACTACCTAACCCAAATATTTTGACACGGCCAAGAGCGGTCTTTAGCCGTCAATTGGACACGACGAAAATGTAAATGTAAATGTAATTTATTATTTTTTATTATTCTTCAAATCATTGTTCTTGTTCATGACGTATTTTAAATCTTCAATCTGACGATATGTCTACATATTATACCTCCTCCGTCCCCTATATCTCACAGTGCAGTGCCGAAACCCCCGAAGGAGCGAGGAGTCGATATAGTTGGTCGGCGGAAAATAATTGAGACCCCCGAGGCTAAAAAGCGGAGTGCCCTCAACCCTCAAACGGGCACAATGGGCGCGACGCGGACCCGCTGATTGTCGACATATGCTCTCGTTTCACCAGCCGACAAATAAAAACGGGGGGCACGCCAAATAATAAAATTGTTTTAGCCTCTTTAGCAATATAACGCTCGGCAGCCGGTTCTAATTTGTAAGTTGTCACGATTGGCTCGTCGCAGTCATTGAATTAGCCTTCGGAGGTTGCAGAGATTCCTCCCTGTAAGCACTAAGCAAACCATAATTCAAAGTCTGCTTCTGCCGTTACTAGACTATGCCGATGTCGCATATTTGGATCTCACCGAAAACAGACTGGATAAACTTGATCGCCTACAGAACGTTTGCATAAGGTACATATTCAATCTGAGGAAGTATGACCATGTTTCCGAGTACCGATCAAAATTGCAATGGCTTCGTATACGGGACCGGAGAAATTTGCATATCCTTTCACTTCTATATAATGTCCTACACAACCCTACATCTCCCTCCTACCTCAACGAGGCTTTTACCGGATTAGGAAGTCATGGTCTCCCACTTCGTTCAAGTCAGAATAATATCCTACGTATCCCAAAACACAATACCACTTTTTTTTCCTACTCCTTCTCCGTACATGCAGCTCGACTGTGGAATCAGCAATAAATATTAATCATAAATTCTAACCTTTCCGTTATCCCCTCCCTTTCCTTACCTTATTTTGGCAGTTTATTTATTTACTTATTTATTTATTTATTTATTTGTAATATATCAAAATATGTATGTACATATATACATATACATACATATAATATGTCAAACTCAAAAATTTATTTATATATTTACATTTTACTTTAGATACACACACAATAATATATTATATGCTATAATTTCAAATTTAATTTTAGGCTATAATTTGTTGCCTACTCTTCTTTTCACACCAGCATGTTGGTTGACTGGAAGATATTGCTGTAGTGTAGCAATAAGTCCGCCATTGTACCTTATTTTATTGTGCAATAAAGAGATTTTCATTTCATTCATTTTCATTTCATTTTATATCGTATGAGATGCCTTATAACAAATTAATATATTTTGGCCTTAAAAAGTAACTCTCAATAGAATTCAACTCTCATTTTACCTCAATTTAACTCTTAATTTACCTAACTCTTTAGATAAGCTAATATCTTCTAGGGTTCCGATTGAAATATCGAACCGCTGGCAAAAATCTCTTTAACGCAGACGAAGTTGCGGGTAGAGGCTATTCTCTTATAAAAGCAACATTAATAATTGTTAAATTCCGCCGTATTTAAGAAAACACTACATTATATTGGAAAAGAGCCATTTTAACACCAAGGAAATACTACAAATATACTACATTTGCGATCGTAATCATTTGACACCATCACTATCGGGGCTGGGAAGGGAAGAGTTAGCGGAGGAGGGGGTTTGTCTGCTTGCCGGGATACTAGAGCTGTTAAGTACAACGATCGAACTCGTCATTTCAAGAAGTTTTAACTCAATTTGATCGTTGTGTCTCCCTGGAGTGAGCGTAGAAGACTTGGACAAATCAGTCCACCGTCCTGCTCCGCCACATGCCCGTAAGAGGCCAACCCAGGAGTGTTACCCAGCGGGCTTACACTCACGCCCTTACTTCCAATTGCGACCAGATTAGAAAGTCCTCTCCCTTACAAAGCGGTGAAACGGTGTATACCGAATCTATCGCGGACCACGGCATCCTTTGACCGGCTGTTCACCCAGGATCGGGTAGCCGATAGTCGTTTCAAGGTCCGCAACCAGCCCCGCTCTATAGGAAACAGAACTGCTTCCAGACTCCCCCGACTGTTAGTCAGAGTGCGCAATCGATTGGCTTATGCCGCACGGCGCACAGACCGTCCAGGAGCGCCAGAAGTTTGATTCCTAAGGGAAACTAACCCTAAGGCCAGAGTCCTACCCAGGCTCGCACTTCATGCGTGGAGGCCGTCGGATGGGTGTTGACCCGTGAGTGTGGAATGGGTCTTCGTGGCCAACTCAACAAGGGCCGGGATAGTCTTGTGCCGGGAAAGTATTGGAGTGACACAACCGATTTTTTTTACATTGCATCCTCACCCCAAACAATACATTTTGAACTCTTCCCGTGCAAAACCGAAGAGGGCACCTATTCTTGTATGTCAGACGGTCGGTTCTGCACAAAGCTCAGGTGTTACGTTAAATGCGGTGTTGGTTAGATATTTTTGTAGGCAAAAGTGAACATTTGAGCGCGGCGTCCATTTATCTCACTAATGCGGTGTAATCCTATTGGAAGGTGATCTTTGTTAGAAAACAGTATTTATTTCGCAAATTGTATCAATGGCTATCCGCCGATGCAGTCCGTGGCTTTACTTCCCAAACTTTAGGATTTTGCTACAGACATTTGTTTTGTTGACAAACATATATGTATATGTATAGATATAATAGAGTATTATCGTTTTAGCAAACGTTTGCCGTACGTCAAGAACAGAGAACTCACGGAAAAGTTGCTCAGACAGGTATCTCAACGGTTTTTTGTTGACAACTATTAACAGTACCTTCTGAGCTTTAATAAGTGTATCGAGGGGCGATAGTGCTGCACCGCCCCAACCAAGAATCCCATATGATATAATGCTGTGTGCAAGCGCGTAATAGACAACTTTTAGTAACGGTTTCGACATTACGTTACGTAGAAGTTTAAATGGATGAACGAGTTTCCAAATTTTAGCCGCTGTGTTGTAGTTATTATTTTTGTAGTTATTATTGTTGTGTTATTAGTTAAACTTTGAAATTGGGGAGTAATATGTATAGTTTAAATCATTTTATAAACCACGATTTCTTTGTTGCTATTTGTTATTGTTATTGTTATTATTTTAAATACAGTTATTTGGTTTAACCATAGTAAAATAAGAACAGTATAACATCTCTATAGTCCGCACCGATTTCGCACTCATACAAGCGCCCGTTGTCCGTACGCTACCACTACATAGATTCTCGGGCGCCTCGGTGCTAGCCAGTCAGGGCTGTCGCGCGAAAGCTAAGTATACAAAAGTGGAAAGTTTCCTGTACAGGCTGTAATGCAACCTATCAGAAGTTACATTTACGTTACGAAATTACATTTACGAGGTAACGTTTATTGTTGATTTGCGTAGGTAAGTATGTGTCTATGTAAGTAGGTGCATAGGTTGGTATGCTGATGCGTTTTTGTTAAGTACCTACTTTAACTTACTAAAATGTAGGTATTTTGAACACATGCAACAAGTGATGAATGCTGTCAAATAAAGTCAGGACCAAATCATATATACGGTTACAGTACAATTTTAGGAACCGACTCTTGATCTATAAACCAAAAATACTTAAACGTAGGTACATATCTATACTAATATTATAAAGAGGTAAAGTTTGTGAAGTTGTAGGAAGTAATAATCTCTGGATCTACTGAACCGATATTGAAAATTCTTTTACCAATAGAAAGTTACGTTATTTGTGTGTGGCTTAGGCTATATAATAATCCGAAAAATGAAAAGACTTTTTCGTGGTAGTCGGATTTGCAAAGTAAGTCGGAGAATAAGCGGTCCAACGAAAATGTTTCTAACTAACGCTGCCTTAACGATGAGAGATATATGATTATGTTCTAGAGAAAAGTTGTAGAGCTTGATAATGCCTACAAAAAAGTCAGCGACAGAATAAGTCTAACCTTTATATTTAAGTCACAAAAAGTAGTATTTCATATTAAAAACATTATTTAAATCGTTAGGTCATGTTTATTCGTCATATTATCAACAATTATGAATTCTTATCAAAATAGTAAATTTATCGTCTAAAGTGTTTAAAACGAAAGACTTTTCCCTTTTACTGCATATAATTTCCTTTTTATCTGCATAGACTTTTCCTTTTTACTGCATATAATTTCCCTTTTTACTGCATATATATAATACGCTCACAAATAAGACACTCACAAGAAGACACTGACAAATAACGGTATTATACTCATAGTCAAATTGGCATGCAAATACATACATACATATGCAGTAAAAATATAACCCTTCTTTTGGCAGTCAGGAAATAAATCATAGCACTCAGTACTAACCGAACCACACTCATAATTTCATCACAGGTAAAAAGTTTTACCGCCCAACGAAGTGGGCACGGGTCAGCTAGGTAATTATAAAGAATTGCATTTCTGCTTTAATGGGATCACAACTTGTCAATTGTATATTTGTTGTGGCAACCCTGGTGGTTTGGCGAAGCGTAGGTACTTATTTCGAAAACGGGCTAGAGATGTCCTACTGTTGTTATTTTACTATGACTTAACTAGGATCACTGTTAAATATATAGGTGAGTTTTAATTAACCGGCATCCTTCAAGGGGGTGAATCAGTACAAGCAAATAAGCAACTTTTGACAACAATTGTGGATAAAATAAAAAAATAAATATATGTACATTTCTTTGTAATTTGAACAATCTAACTCCTAAATCAATATTTAATAAACGTTATATGCGCTGCGGCAGATAAAATATCGTGAGAAAAAAAAATTACATTTTTTTTGTTTAACCACAATTTTATATCAAAACTTCTTATTTGCTCATGCTGACTCGCCCACTTCAAAGATGCCTGTCAATTCGAAAACTCACCCTGTTTAAGGCATTATCAAGCTCTATCAAGCACTTCTCTAGAACTTAATCATATAGTTAGTTAGAAACGTTTTCGTTCGTCCGTTTTTTCCGACTTACTTTGGAAATCCGACTACCACGAAAAAGTCTTCATTTTTCAAGTTAATACATATCCTATTATGACCATCAGAAATAACGTGGCTTTCTATTGGTAAAAGAATCAAAATCGGATCAGTAGATCCAGAGATTACTTCCTACAACGTCACAAACTTTACCTCTTTATAATATTAGTATAGATTGAAATTCCAACTCAAACCCAAGTTATCTAATTTCAAATTGGCCAGTGTAAATAACAGCAATTATATAGGTAAGGAACCAATATCAGAGCAAGACTGTAGTCTTGTTCTTAAAAGTTCTTAGAAATACTTGCGTATTGTAATACGCAAGTATTTCTAAGAACTTTTCGAACAGCGCGCAATATTACATGAATTAAATGTGTTTACTCATAGAGCGACTAGAGCGGGGACTAATCCCGTAATAGGATTGCTTTGGCTATTATTCTCAAAATCTGCATTGCTCAATGTCATTGAGAAATCTAATAGCATAAAACAACTTTTTGGCAACCCTTCTACGCCGGCGACATGTATGTGGCGCTGATAATCTTTGTGTCTTAATCGTTAATGTCTTGATCTTCTTCGTCTCAATTCTTATCGAAAAATTGTGTTGTACCTACCCGCGGCTTCGTTCGAGCTGGAAATCGTCTTTTTGACTTTAACGTCTTAATCTAATCTTCTTCTTCTCAAGTTTCGTCTCCGAGAATTAGTTGTACCCGCGGCTTCGCTCGAGTTGATAATAGACTTTTTAACTAAATTAATATTCAGATCAAATCAGTCCTTGGCTACTTGCCGGGGAAGTCTTGGGGTGAGCCAATCGATTTTTTTTCACACGGATAACTTAGGTTTGAGTCGGAATTCCAAATTGCACTGTTATTTCGTTTTCAAAATCGGTTGTTTTTTTCGTTTTCCGTCTCGTTGTTATTGTTCGCATGAATGCATGCATTCATAGAAAATGTAAACATTAGTGTTATTTTCGAATGGGTGTTTCGTGAGCGGTGTTACATATTTTCAGCCCTCCTGTACGGAGTAGAAGCGTGGACTTCAAACCAGACTTTGTGGAAGAGAGTAGAATCTTTCGAAATGTGGGTTTATTGGAGAATACTGTAAATATCTTAGACGGATAGAGTCACTAATAAGACGGTACTGCCAAGAATGCACAAAGGATTGGAATTACTGAAGACGTTCGAGACCCATAACGAGATAGACAGTAGATTTGTTTTGTCTCAAGTCTTCTACGCTCATCCCACGGTTGAAAGAATGATTATAAATCGTTATATTAGCCTAGGGTGACAGGTTCGCCCGTTGTAGTCGACACCGCCCTACTGCCATTAATATTAAATAAATAAATAAATGAACAAAATAATAAACACAATCAGCTGACAGTTTGACAATCTCCCATCGTTGCGAGCGTTGCAAGGCGACCGCGGCGGCCTACGAATCTAGCATAGAAGAGATTATTTAGCGATTAGCGATGTTTAGCAGGCCGGGTGACCCGTACGGCGTAAACTCCATTCATGGCTGGTCCAAGATACTCCTCTTTGTGTCGCGGGATCTCGGGAACACCCCCAATAATAGCCAAAGCAATCCTATTACGGGATTAGTCCCCGCTCTAGTCGCTCTATGAGTAAACACATTTAATTCATGTAATATTGCGCGCTGTTCGAAAAGTTCTTAGAAATACTTGCGTATTGTAGTCTTGCTCTGATATTGGTTCCTTACCTATATAATTGCTGTTATTTACACTGGCCAATTTGAAATTAGATAACTTGGGTTTGAGTTGGAATTTCAATTTATACTAATATTATAAAGAGGTAAAGTTTGTGACGTTGTAGGAAGTAATCTCTGGATCTACTGATCCGATTTTGATTCTTTTACCAATAGAAAGCCACGTTATTTCTGAGGGGCGTAGGCTATATATTAACTTGAAAAATGAAGACTTTTTCGTGGTAGTCGGATTTTCAAAGTAAGTCGGAAAAAACGGACGAACGAAAACGTTTCTAACTAACTATATGATTAAGTTCTAGAAAACTGCTTGATAGAGCTTGATAATGCCTACAAAAAAGTCAGCGACAGCATATGTCTAAATTTTATATTTAAGTCACAAAAAGTAGTTTTTTAAATTAAAAAAATCATGTTAGGTCATGTTTATTGGTCATATTATCAACAATTATGAATTCATATTAAAATAAGTAAAGTTATCGTTTCAAGTGTTTAAAACAAAAGACTTTTTCATTTTACTGCATATAATTTCACTTTTACTGCATAAATGGTTAAAGAGATAAGACACTCACAAATAAGATAGTCACAAGAAGACACTCACAAATAACGATAATATAGTCAAATTGGCATGCAAATACATACATACATATGCAGTAAAAATATAAGCCTTTTTTTGGGAGTCAGGAAATAAATCATAGCACTCAGTACTAACCAAACCACACTCATAATTTCATCACAAGTAAAAAGTTTTACCGCCCAACGAAGTGGGCACGGGTCAGCTAGTTTCATTCAAGGCCATGTTATTATTTTTTAAGAATCGGCTATTTTTTTGTCTTTCCGTCGTTTGTTTTTGCTTAAATATTTTCGTTTGTGCCACCATGGTAACGCTGAAAATCTGCATTATTTTCAAATATGACATTCTGTGTTTTCTATTATAGCTTCTTGCAATCCAGCTATACAGTTATTGTAAATGTGTACTGTTAAAAACTGAAAACAATGATGGAGAAACTCGTGATTAAATAACCGAGCCTGGTCAATCGCTCATCGCCACTGTTTCTGCATGACAACGTATAACCACAGATTTCACTGCAAACAGTCGCACAGTTGCAGTAGTTGCGACTAGAGACTGGTCACCCACTGTACTTGCAAGAACTTGCTCCAATAGAGTTTTTTTTTTCAGAATTTAGATAACATTTTTACGAAGGAAAAAAGTCACATTTGAAGAGTCGGTGAAAAACGCCTTCAAAGCTTTCATTGGTTCCTGACCAGGAGATTTCTACAGCAGACGAATTAAGCAACTCCCATTAAAATTACAAGTCTGCATTTCAAGTCAATATTTCTAATAATAAAATACCTATATATTTTTCATTCAAAATTTATGGCCCTAAATTTCTTTTATAGAACATCTATTATAATATATAGGATTATATATAATTATATTACCTATATAATATATATATATATATATATATATATATATATATATATATATATATATATATATATATATATATATATATATATATATATATATATATATATATATATATATATATATATATATATATATATATATATATATATATATATATATATATATATATATATATATATATATATATATATATATATATATATATATATTTTTTTTCAAATTGAAATTATGTTTATTACTAAATAAATGAAATGATAAAATAAATGAAAGGGCACTTATCTGGTCTGTGGCACCAGGAGCGACTCCACGCCTTTTTCGTTTTCTCTTCTTTCAGTATTTGCGGTTTCCTACTGTGGTATTGGAACCTTTCTACTTTATCCTACAGCGGCAACACAACGATTCGAAAGATGAGAGCAATGCTGGAAAATAATAGGCGATTAGATATCTTAAAAACTAATGATTATTAAAAATGTCTATCAATATTTCGGCCAAGCCGTCGTCAAGATAAATGACATTTCTGAAATCGAACAATTCGTTGAAAATTTAAATTCAAGGAATCGAACAAAAAGAAATGGATAATAATATTTTACACGATTAAGTTAAAGTATATCATAACCAACCGTGTGAAACGTTATTTTTAAAAATAACATATATATATATATATATATATATATATATATATATATATATATATATATATATATATATATATATATATATATATATATATATATATATATATATATATATATATATATATATATATATATATATATATATATATATATATATATATATATATATATATATATATATATATATATATATATATATATATATATATATATATATATTATATATATATATATATATATATATATATATATATATATATATATATATATATATATATATATATATATATATATATATATATATGCGTGCGAGGAGGCCGTCGGATAGGCCGTCGGATGGCTCCCGTTTTGGAAGCTAACGGGCCCATGATGAGTTGGCACGATGACCCATGATTTCAGGGTCGGTCACACTCACGGGTCAACACCCATCCGACGGCCTCCTCGCACGGGGCGCGAACCTGGGTAGGACTCTGGCCGCGGTCAGTTTCCCCTGGGAATCAAACCCCTGGCGCTCCTGGACGGTTTGCGCACCGTGCGGCGCAAGCCAATCGATTGTGCTCTCCGACTAACAGTCTGGGGAGTCTGGGAACTGTATTGTTTCCTATAGAGCGGGGGTGGTTGCGTACCTTACGGCGACTGCTCTTGAAATGACCAATTGGCCATCCGATCCCGGTTCAGAGCCGGGCAAAGGACGCCTTGGCCCGCGATAGATTCGGTGTACTCCGTTTCACCGCTTCGTAAGGTAGATGACCGCGCAAGCGACCTCGAACTCGGAACCAATAGAGAGACCGGAGAAATCTGGTCACAATTGGAAGTAAGGGCGCGAGTATCTCGAGCCCGCTGGGTTTATTCCTGGCTAACTCGCGGTAAGGCGTTGGTCTCTTACGGGTTGTGGCGTAGGGATTGTTTTTGTCCAAAGTCTTCTACGCTCACTGCAGGTCGATAGAACGACTAATCGTTAAAACGTCCCGTGGTGACGGGCTCGCCCGTTGTAGTCGACACCTCAAGATGTTAGTCAGAGTGTTTGTCGATATCGAAGACGATATCGATATAAACGTTAGCACAAACTTCGATATCTTCTATATCATTAATATTTCCAAATTCACTTACGACAGCGTGAAGGCGCTTCATCGGGTTATTGTCAAAAGGCCTCGAAAGTACTCCTCAAACGACTTGTACGCAGAGCTAAAGTTATTGGACATCAGTCAGACATATACAAAATATCTTGCGAATTAATTGGAACAAAGAGTATTTTTCTCTGAAGTGTGCTTTATTGGACATAAACATAAAAATCAGTACTAGCAGTAGTAGGTTGTTAGTTTTAATAAATTGACAATATATTGACATCTTCCAGTAGTTTTTATATAGAATGTTTGCTCCTTTTGCGTTGATAACACCATTAATCCTTGTAGGCATAGAATCGAATTCGAATTGGGACCAATATATTGACATCTTATCAAACCATATGATACGGGAACCCCACAAGGTTTGTCTTTCCAACGAGGATTTTTTTCGGCAGGATCTCGACCCATGCCATTCTTCGAAAAGGCGAAACAATTTTTCACACAGACCCAAATTACTGTACCTACTTGAATGGCTCGGAACTCCCCGATCTCAACCCGATCGAAAACCTCTGGGCCATTTGCAAAAAAAACGGCTCTCCAAGATGGATTTTACAACGAAAACCAAGATGATCAGAGCAGTAATTCAAGTCTGGTTTCACGATGATGAACTGAAAGGAAGCTGTCAAAACCTGGTAAATGCTATGCCTACAAGAGTGAAAGGTATTATCAACGCAAAAGGAGGACACATTCTATATTAAAACTTACAATCTATAGTAGTGTACTATAACAAACCAGTATTGTTTTTGTATGGTTATGTCCAATAAACCACTTTTCGAAGAAAAATGCTCTTTATTCCAAATAATTCCCACTGTACTGTACTTAAAAAGTATAGTATAATGCCCTCTAACTACCCCCCTCCACACCCGATAGTAATTGTGTCAAGTGACTATGATAGCAACATTTATTTTTTTGTATTTTGTAGTACCTATTTCCGTGGTATTAAAATGGTATTTTTCCAATTAAAAAAAATAGTATTTTTTCGTGGTATTAAAATGGTATTTTTCCAATTAAAAAAATAGTATTTTATTAAATACGTCGGTATTTTTTAAAAAATGCATAGATTGTATACGAGACATTCCAACCGAAATTTCAGACTCTGGCCCGCAGACCAGTTTCCCCTACGAGTCAATCTTCGGGCGCTCCTAGACAATCGATTGTGCTTTCCGACTAACAGCCGGGGAGTCTGTAAACAGTAATGTTTCCTATAGAGCGGGGGTAGTTGTTAACTTTACGGCAACTGCTCTTGAAACGACCATTCGGCCACCCGATCCCGGGTGAACAGCCGGGCAAAGGATGCCGTGGTCTGCGATAGATTCGGTAGATAGCGTATCACCTACGTAAGGGAGAAGACCGCGCAAGTGACCTCGATCCTGTAACCAGTCGGGATTTAGGAGGTATCCTGATGGTTCCAGACGGGGATATCCTTCCAAACTGGTAGCCAGAGGGCGAGGCTGTCCACTAGGTACCTATCCCGGTGCCTCATCCTAAGGTGTTGGCGTCTGACGGGCGAGAGGCGTAACTAGACAGTGGATTGATCATCGTCCCAAGTTTTCTGCGCTCAGCACACGGGAGACAGTACGGTCTAATATCGTTAAAACTATCTGAGGTGACGGGTTTCGCCCATTGTAGTTGATAGATCAATTTGGACGGTTGTTGTGCCGGGAAAGTAAAAATCAGTTAATAGACTAAAAATATTATAAATAACATTAAATATAGATAAGATAATCAAAGATAATAAAATCTGTGTTATGCTATGTTATGTGTTGCATATTTTCAGTCCTCCTGTACGGAGTAGAAGCGTGGACTTTAACCCAGACTTTGTGGAAAAGATTAGAAGCTTTCGAAATGTGGATTTACAGGAGAATACTAAAAATATATTTGACTGATAATCACAAATGAGACGATGCTGCAAAGAATGCACAAAGGATTGGAATTACTGAAGACCATAAAGAGAAGGAAATTACAATACATGGGCCACATTAATGCGTGTTAACAACCACCACCTTTTCCGATTAATCCTGCAAGGAAAGATAAAAGACCGCCGAAGACCTGGCCGAAGAAAAACTGGCTACAAGACCTCGTTGAATGGTTCAACTCAAGCATCACCGAGTTGTTCCGCATCGCAACATCATGGGCCCAAGTGGCCATAATGACCGCCGACCTCCGATAGGAGATAGCACGTTAAGAAGAAGAAGAATAAACATTCTAAGATAGTATAAAAAATCAAAGATAATCTTTGACAGAACAGTTATTTAACCCTTCGAGTAGCGGCATAATTTCATGGCAGACTGCGGCAATTTATCGGAATTTCTTGCAATATCGCCGCGCTCGACAAAAAGTGCTATAACTATGGAACTGCTATAGCAATCATTAAAATATTAACTGTTCAATTATTGTATTGAAATTTCGTATATAAAATATTGAAATCATTTTGTAAAATAATTAGATAATATGAGAAAAAATGTGAAAGTCGAAGAAGTGAAAAAACGCGGCATTTCTAACTTGTACTTGTCTTACGGAAAAATACGAAACCCTTTTTAGAAATTGTAAATAATTTCGTGATCTTTATTAGATTCCCTATCAAAGATAATATTCCGTTTTGCTTATTTACATACAAAAATATTTAGATATTAGCTCAAAAAAAGCAATAAACATTTTGATGATTTCTCGAGAGAAAAAAATGATGATGTTTGACAATGGAATTTTACCAGAAATATCCGCGAAATGACGCGCGAAATTATTTTAGCGGCCGTCTATGTATCTATGGTCATAATGAGATATTTGGTATGGATTTTAGGATGCGTTCGAATTAGAAAATAATATTGCTGTGCGCTCCGGGAGCAAGCCGCCAATGTTGGTCATTCGGTTGTCAACGGTGTTCTGATATGCAACCAAATTTGGTCGTTACGTAGCCGAAAGGGAATGTGTTTATACTGAAATATCTAGCATATAGTGTATTGACATACGCTCTTGACTTATCATCCACTTTAAGGCGTGATATTTTTGGCGCCAGCTCTGAGACTAACAGTACATTCACTTGACGTTCTCTTCAACTGAGAGATACATAGATATACCTAACGATTACTCCCCTTCCTCCCTCCCTCCGTCCCCTTTTTGGTTGAATGTTTGCCGGGAGTAATTGGCAAGATGTACGTAATGTAGGTATGTCCTGCATGCATGCACGGCACCCTCGCAAAACGGGAGGTAGGACGCGTCAAAAAGATTTGGCTCATCTGACAGATCGTTCGGAAGCGTCAACCACGATTCCCAAACTGTTATTACTCTTTATTGGGCAATTTCAAAAAAGGTTGGTTTATTATCTAAAGTCCGCTCTACACTTAGTGTGCCTTTTCACTGGCGGTTAGCCGCGAAGCGGCTAGCCGCGGCGGCGTACCGCGGGAAAGGTGTTGCAAAGAGAATGTATGGAAACGCGTTTCTATCCTTTTCACTATGCGGCGCGCCGCACTCGACCGCGCGGCCGTCATCATCCAACGCGGTTGAATGCGGCACGCCGCACCGCCCTGTCCATTTTCACTGGCGGCGTACCGCGCGGCGAGCCGCGCGTTCAATGTTTGTATTGGCGGCTCGCAGCGCGGCGTGCCGCGCGGCGAGCCGCGTGGCCCCCTCCCTGCTACACATTGCATCGCCTCCGCCGCCTCCCGCCATTCGTTTTTTATTTCTCTCCATTTCTCTACAATACACGTAAATAATTATAGCTGCTTCAACGGCGTCCATTTTCGTCTGCTTTCTCAATGAGACTGGCGCCTGGCTCGCTGCGAGAGAACGACGCGGCTGGCCGCGCGGCAAGGCGGCCAGCCGCGCGGCGCGGCGCCAGGCGGCTAGCCGCAGAACGAACGCGAGCGAGCGGCGTGCCGCGCGGCTAGCCGCCTTGCGGCTAACCGCCAGTGAAAAGGCGCCCTTAGTCCGCGAATCGCGCGCGACTTCGCGGCGCGAACTCACCGCGAACTCGCGATGAGCGTAACAAAGTTCCACACTCGCAATGGTTCGCGGTAGTTTCACATTACAGTTGGCGCGTTTGATGGAGATGGACGTCAAATTAGCTTCAACTGCATCCCTCATGTTGTGCGCAATAGCGCACTATAATCCTGCTAATTTTAAAAACGCGAAAGTTTGGATGTTTGTAACAAAAATGTTTGTAACGAAAAGTATGGATTTTTGTTACTCTTTCACGCAAAAACTACTGAATGGATTTTGATGAAACTTTACAATAATATAGCTTACACATCAGAATAACGCATAGGCTATAATTTATAAAGATATAGTGTGAATTATCTAAAATATAACGATAACTGTCAAGTAAGTAGGAAAGAAATCTACGAAATTGACATTCGAAATTTAAATTCTATCCTACTATCCTACTAATATTATAAACGCGAAAGTTTGTATGTATGTATGGATGTTTGTTACTCTTTCACGCAAAAACTACAGAATGGATTTTGATGAAACTTTACAATAATATAGCTTACACATCAGAATAACACATAGGCTATAATTTATAAAGATATATGGTTTTCTATCATCATTATCACAATTTTCCATCACCACGCGGGTGAAACCGCTTGGCGCAGCTAGTTATGAATATATTAAAAGTAAAAACAAAATGATATCATCCATTCATTATTTCATATTCAAACCAACTGAGCTTATTTCAAATAGGATTTTTTACGCATATAGATAGCAAGGGATTCCCTTTTTTTTCAAATTTTCTACATGTTTTTTTATCATGGCGCTAAAGTTGCCATTTTTTAATCTTTTCATATCTTTACGATTTACATCCCAAAAAACGTGTTCGGTTTAGAAGTATTCAAGAATTAGCATCTAAAATTGTTTCATCCAGTTTACGGTAATTTTGTAGGAAATCTCAGGAACATATTAATTAGGAACAGACACGACTACACACCGACGCTGCCGGCAGCAACTGAGCGGCGCGCGAGTGTGGAGAACTGGAGACTATGCGCGTTCGCACCAAGTTCGCGCTTCGCGGTCCCTTTGTCGCGGCACAGAAAACCGACAAAAATCGGGGAACTGGGAGCGAAGAATGTGCGAGGCCGCGAAAAACATGCGAAACGGTTCCACACTACTCGGTCGCGCCCCTTCGCGGCTTAGCGCGCGATTCGCGGACTAAGTGTAGAGCGGGCAAGGGTTACCTATGAAGTTTTTGTTCCATAAAGAAAATTTAAGGCCAAAATTTTTTATGAAAAATAACAATAGAAATATTAACCTCTATTTTCTATGCAGATTTGTCATTTTAATGGGGGTTGCTTAATTCCTCAGCTGTAAAACTCTCGTGGACAGAAACCAATGAAAGTTTTGAAGGCATTTTTCACCGACTCTTCAAAGTTGATATTTTTCCCTTGTAAAAATATATCTAAATACTAACAAAAATATACCTCTATTGGAGCAAGGTCTGGCAAGTTGGGTGGGCGGCCAAGAGTCTCCAGCCGCAACTCTAGCAACTTTGCGACTGTTTGCAGTGAAATCTGTGGTTATACGTTGTCATGCAGAAGCAGTAGCTATGAGCGATTGACCCATCGATATATATATATATATATATATATATATATATATATATATATATATATATATATATATATATATATATATATATATATATATATATATATATATATATATATATATATATATATATATATATATATATATATATATATATATATATATATATATATATATAGGATGATGTTTTTATTTAAAATAAAATTAGTAAAAGCTACTTAAAAAGTAGCGAAGGAAATCCCAGCTTGTATTGGGAAATGCTTATGTTTGAATGAGATATACTTACGGATGTGCACGACTTTCGACGGTGCAATGTAAGTTTAAATATTTTATAATATATATATATATATATATATATATATATATATATATATATATATATATATATATATATATATATATATATATATATATATATATATATATATATAATATATATATATATATATATATATATATATATATATATATATATATATATATGTATATATATATATATATATATATATATATATATATATATATATATATATATATATATATATATATATATATATATATATATATATATATATATATATATATATATATATATATATATATATATATATATATATATATATGCAGTTTTTATCAGTACACATTTACGATAACTGTATAGCCAGACTGTATGAAGCTCTAATTACTAATAGATAACACCAGCACAGGATGTCATATGTGAAAATAATGGAAATTTTCAACGTTACCATGGTTGCACAAACGAAAATATTTGAGCAAAAACAAACGAAGGAAAGACAAATATGCTAGTCCGAAAATATCACGCCACAGATAGGATCATTGATTTTATATAAAATCAATGATAGGATGATGAGCCAAGAGCGTGTCAACACACTATGCTAGATATTTTAGTTTAAACACTTAAATAACAGTGATGTATCTTCATCCATATTTTATTTAATTTATAATATTTTTACTTTATTATCTTTATTTTACCTTCCCGGCTTACTAACCGTCCAACTAGGGCTGTCGACTACAATGGGCGAAACACGTGGCGAAAACAGCCCACTGTCTACAGCCCACTCTGGTATCGCTGCTTTCTCTTTATATATGAGATCAAAGGGTGCGGTTCATACACTATGACACTAGGGACAAAACGATTCTAGCAATACGATACACTTCAAGCGTTTTAAAGTTATGGTGGAATAAAGAAACGGATAACATAAACAGATGAATCCGGAACACATAACACTCCTTTTGGGCAGCTGTGTAAAAAGGGGCATTGGAAACACGGCAAGGTTTGAGAAACACTGATTTAGCTATCAGGCAGAAGTTATCCACGGATAGCTGTCAACCACAGCGCGCGATCTTCACACCCCCCCGTGTCACAGAGAGACAGAGGGGGTTAGAGAAGGAGGGAGAGATAGAGAGAGAGATAGAAAGACAGACATCATTATAGCTCAGAGATCAACTGTACTGGGGACTATGTAATAAAATTAGACGACACGTCCTCTCAAATATTGATGTTTACATACACAATAATAATAAAACCGGTAAAGTGCGAGTACTTACCTAATCCTCGCGCGAGGGGACACGGCTAATTTATACTCGTCCTTAAGTCTCTACTTTCACTCCAGGTTGACACTACGAACGATGTCATTATACCTTCCTGTGGTGACCCTGGGAATCAACCTTCTGGCGCTCCTGGACGGCCTGCGCACCGTGCGGCGTAAGCCAAACGATTGCGCACTCTAACTAACAGTCGGGACAGTCTGGAAGCAGTACTGTTTCCAATAAAGCGGGGGTGGTAGCGGACCTTACGGCGACTGCTCTTGAAACGACCATCGGCTACCCGATCCTGGGTAAACAGCCGGGCAAATGACGCTGTGGTCCGCGATAGATTCGGTAAACACTGTTTCACCGCTTCGTAAGGGAGATGAACGCGCAAGCGACCTCGAACTCGTAACCAATCGAGAGACCGGAGTAATCTGGTCACAATTGGAAGTAAGGGCGTGAGTGTATGCCCGCCGGGTAACACTCCTGGCTATCTCGTGGTTAAGGCGTTGGCCTCTTACGGGCTTGTGGCGTAGCTAGATGGTGGACTGTTTTGTCCTCAAGTCTTCTGCGCTCACTCCAGGGAAATAGAACGACTAATCGTTAAAACTTCCTGTGGTGACGGGCTCGCCCGCTGTAGTCGACAACCCTAGTTGTGTTGACGGTTTCGTCCGCTTTGTGACAACACCCCACTCTCTCTTGTTGCAGACAGACAGCTGTTATAGCAGCTAATGGTTGCTGTGCAGTTGATCCACTAAGCCTCGCTCGTTATCTTGGGTTGGCTCAACTCACGGTTTAATTTCCATCCGGTAGCCTCCTCAATCAAGGTCGAACCTTGTATGGACTTGGTTTTCCCTTGTCGCTGCAGTGTCGTGGACATGGTATTGAATCCTCTGGGGGAGGAACTTTGAGCGCTGCTAGGCGGTTTGCGCACCGTGCGGCGTGTCGTGCATTCAATCGACTGTGCTAATAACCGGGGGGGGGGGTCTGGATATATATACCTTATATGTCAGCTGCTCTTAAAACTACTCGGTCAACCGATTCCGTGTGAAATACAGGCAAAGACGCCACGGTCCGCGATAAATTAAAACAGAAAGAAAACAGGTAGAGGCCGCGCAAGCGACTTCGGACTGAACCAGACGGGAGGACGGAGAAACCGACGACCAGTTAACCACCCGATCGCGCGTGAACAGACGGGCAAAGGACGCCACAGTCCGCGATAAATTCTGACTGAATTACCGCTAACATCAGGTAGAGGCCGTACAAGTGACCTCGAACCTGCGACAAGACTGGAGGATGGAGTAATCCTTCGCGATCTGGTAGCAAGGAAGCAAGGTTCGTCTTTGGGTCCTTTTCCCAGTGCCTCACTTCAAAGGGTTGGACACCTACTGGCTCGTCGATGGACCTAGACAGTGGACTGTCCTTTGTCTGCTAAAGTCTTTCACGTTCACTCTATGGGAGCACAGTATACCGAGAGGGCAGTAGACGCACTCTCGAGCGACAACGTGTTGCGGGGATAGGGTGTGAGGGAAGTGAGAAGAAAAGTACAGCTCGACGAACGCTTTTGGTCAGCGTTACGCGCGTGCGAAGGCCGGTGATTTTTTTAACATTTGAAAATCTGCGTTGGCGGAGTAGTAGACATGTGGCGGCCATATGCGAGACCTTGGACTCGTGACGTAGCTCGCTTCGTTTTCAATTTTGACCTAAGAGACGCTACTGTCTGGTATACTGTCCTAAGTGTGTAGGCGCAAGGGGGCTACTTTGAAGGGGATTAGTGTCCCAATCCCCTCATGTAACTATAATATTTTTCGCTGCTAAAGGTCGGACGAGTTAAAGGTTTGCTCTAAAAGACGCTACTGTCTAGTATACTGTGATGGGAGACGGAACAACCTGATTTCGTTAAACTCCCTCGGGTGACGGGTTTGCCGTCGTATTGACCTTTAAAGGTCTCTCACGATTATCACGCCCCTCTTGTTACAATTGGTCAGTTTTTTGTTGACTTTAAACATTGTTTTAACCACTGACTTACCAACGTAAAAGAAAAATACATGTTTTTTTCTTAGATCGATCCGAATCGTATACCAATTTTGCTAGCATGATGGTTGAGGAGTCCCCTCGTCGGGAGCCAACCCTGGGTGTAGAGTCAGGTCATGCTTTCCTAAAAAAATTCATTGTCATCAGAATTGAACCAATATGTAAATTTTCAACTTCATATGATTTTCAACTTCAAATTTTCAACTTTCAACCCTCATTTCCTTCGATTCGATTCCCGGCTGGGTCACCATTTTCCGTTGGGATCAAATTAACGGAATTGCATATTCAATTCTGTCGATGGAATGCAATAACAAGACACACACTTACACACATGTTACACGCACACATACATATAACTCGTCATAGTAGGGTTGGTTGTAAGAGATTGTCGTATGATAATAAACCCGCCCATTATGACATTTCACAATAAAGAGTATAAACAAACAAGCGTACCCCTATAGGTACGCGAAGTTGCATCAAGGGGTACGCGTGGTAATCTCTTGACTTAGAGTTTACTTAGAGTTGTGCCAAGAAAAACATGCACATTTGATACATGAGACCTCAGAAAAATATCCGAAATGGGCGGACACGCGAAGAAATAGGCGGGGTCAATTTTGTAGGGTTTGACCATTAAAAATCCAGTGTCGACGAAGCGTCAAGCGCAGATTCTACGTCCGCTCGCGCTGGCGACCAGGCGCATACTAAATGCTCTATCGCAGCGCTAGCACAGAATAACTATCCTTACGCAGAGGTGGTATAAGGGTGTTAATGTCAAAGCATATTTAGCGTAACTCTCAGAGCGCTCTCACGTTTTAATTAATTGTAACTAATTTAGGGCCTAAATAAAAAATGTGGGTAAGTGCTGCCCTAGAGAATTAACCGGTAAACATAATGAAATTATAATAAAACACACTCACCGCTTACATTGTAGGAGCAATCGCGCCTGAAAGTTTTCGAAGTCAATTTAAAGCCTTAATGTCCAAGGCAATGAGCAACTTTTTTGAGTCTAAATTTTAAATTGGTTCCTTATCGAGGGATTCACTTACAAAACTTTTTTAAAATAATGCTTACATTTTTCCAAAAACTCATAAAACTAAAATTCTTCAGATATGGTCGTTCCCATGTATGTGAGCACGTTTAGAGTGCCGTCTGTAGTACACCGACATACCGCTATACTGCGAACGCCGCCATATTGAACATAAGAGAAGATTAATCAATATTTGGAACTACACTGAGAATTTGGATTGATTACCAATTTATTATGACTGTTTTATACAGAATACCGATGATTAAACAGTATTTTTGTTGAATTACTAGGAATTGTGTTGAAACTCCATTACTCGATTATATGTATAAACTTTTCAAAAAACTCATAGAACTAAAATTTTTCTGATGTGGTCGTTCCCAGGTATCATGTCGCCTTAAATTGATTTTCACTGTCATCAACTGTATATGTCATCAACCCGAGCATCGCTAAAAGAGAAATTTAAAGAGATCAATATTCTGACGGTTTATAGTCAGTATATATACGATAACAAAATGTATGTTCGTAAAAACTTGCACAGGTTCCGTAGGTTGGGTGACATTCACAATAGGAACACCAGGTTCAAAAATAAACTAGCCATTACGGGCTCTAGGTTAGCAAAAGTTAGTAAATCTTTTATTGGAGACGGTGTTCGCTTTTATAACACTTTGCCTGAGGAACTAACCCTTTTACCAGACACTAAATTTAGAAAAATTGTTAAAGATACTTTGTGCTCTAAAGGCTATTATAAAATTGAAGATTTTTTAAGCGATACATTGGTCTGGTCAAGTCGTTTTTGTGTAACATAGCTATAAAAACCATTTGTTTAATGTTATTATTATTATTAAGATTAGTGATTATATAGTGATTATATAGTGTAGTAATCAATGGTAAAGCCTACAAGCAAGGCATAAATGTCTAGAAATATAAGACGTTCGGAAAGTACTATAAGTCTACTTCGAATAAAAATCTATCTATCTATCTATCTATCTATCTATCTATCTATTCTAATGGTACCAAATGTTAAAAAACCTGATTTCATTTTTTATTTATCATTCCTGCAATAAGGGGCATGTGAGTTCGAGGTCTTTCTTGAAGTGGTACGCAGGAAAAACTAATTGGGAACTACTGATATAGCGTATTATATTGCTCAACGTTGCATACTACGATTTGGCAACTAGGATTTCACTACGAAACGCAAGGCGTAGATGGCACTATAGTTCCAAAAATTTAATAACCTTATTATGTTCAACGTGACGACCAAGGTTGCCAAATCGTACTATGGAGTAGAGCAATATAGAAGAAATGTTCATATACTGGCTCTCCTATATCGTGTACTCACCCAATTAACACCATCCTATCTCCAGGAGCTTTTTGAACCACTAAGTTCCCACGGTCTCGTACTTCGGTCAGCCTCTGACAGTTTATTAAAAATTCCGAGTCATAATAGTGATTTTTATTCCTATTCTTTCTGTGTCCATGGTGCAAGACTCTGGAACGATCTGCCAGCAAATATACGAAACTCGCCTTCTTTACCATCGTTTAAGACTCACCTTAAGGATTACTACCTTTCTAAGAAGTAACCAGTTCTTCCCTTTCTCTCCTGTTCCTCTCACAATTTCCTCTCCTCGGGCATTATTAGTCTTAAATTCTTCCACTTGTCTGTATGTTATGTAATAATCTTTATTTTCACAATGCGCACATGTACCACTATGTTTAGGTTAGCTGTAAGACATTGCCATGTGGCAATAAGCTCGCCTTTTTTGTATACTTATTAAGTGCAAATAAAGAGTTTATTATTAATATAATACCATGTATAATCAACGCCTAAATAATGGCAATTCCGTAATGAGGGTCAGTAGCCCCGTGGCCCGTTACAGCGTACGCAATACAAACAAACACCTTTTGGAGCCGTTAAGAAATCACTAAACAAAAGTGTGGTAGGAGGGTGCCCTTTTTGTGTGGCGACCCATTCAGTGAAGCAGCTTTTTCATATGCGCGAGCAGATGTATTATTGTACGGTCGAATATTTCTTTTTAGTTACCCAAATACGAAATTTTGCGCATTTCGTGAATTTACGTAATTTTGCAGACGTGAATTTAAGGTTAAAATACTGTATTTCTATAAGTTTTATTGCACAACATAAAAGATCATTTATATTATTGTCTAATGAGTGAGCTACTTTTTTGAAAATTATTATAGAATTTTGATTAATTGACCTTAAACCGGCGACTGTTTGTGAATTTTTGCTGTAAGAGGTTTAGAATATAACATATTTACGAATCGTTTTGACATCTAAACGGTATAAAAAAATTAGAATGTATTTTTGTGAAAGTCCTCTATATAATAAGTGAATCACTTTTTACTACTTTCATATAAAATTGTTGATAAAAAAAATATTTAACTTTGTCAAATTTTTTAGAAAATGGGTGAAGAAATGCTTTTGATTTTGGCCTTTTAGAACTGTCGTTCATAAAATAAAAACAGCAGAAATAAACTTTAGTTCAATATCAATCCATTTCCTCAAAAAAAATGCAAAACAATAATTAAAATTGGCAATAAAGTCTTTTAAAACAATCTAATTCTCGCGTTATGATACTCGCCTATGATACGATTCACGCCTCAAGTCAGCTAGTTCCCGCCGAGCACTTCCAAAGGGTGGACGTATCTCTTTGGCTCCGAAAATCCTACCTACCTATAGTTAAATTATACCATTGATTATAGAGGTATCACGGCCCACATCGATTTCGTACACGGCCTCTTAATAATAATTTGATAAACACATCGGCGAGCTTATTGTTTTGAAGCCAATATCTTACACCTATGAAATCGACGTCTATCGCGATAGTTTAACATTATAAATAAGATAAAAATGAATTTACCGCGTGAAATTTCTAGCACCGGACGTTTCGGCGATGTTCGGTGGCAGCTGTTTGTCTCCTACCCGCGGAACAACGGCTTGACGGTACTCTAGTCTGCCCTGGACATCGACGAAACGTCGGGTGATACAAAGTTCACGCTGTAAATTCATTTTTATGATGATTATAACTGTACGCCTAATCCTACCCTAATGGTAGGACACGTTTTGCGGTAAAAATAATAAAAATATATTATTAAAACCACTTATAAAGGCAGTCACCTATATATATATATATATATATATATATATATATATATATATATATATATATATATATATATATATATATATATATATATATATATATATATATATATATATATATATATATATATATATATATATATATATATTTATTTTTTATTTTATTTGTATTAGACATAATTATAAAATGCATAAAAATGGTCATAACAAGTAATGGTGCGAAGAAACAACGGCCCACATTCACATGACCACGCTCAGCGTATACCCAACTAGGCCAAATATAGCCTGTATCTGGGCATACGACTTACTTTCTGACTTAGGTGGAGAAGCCTAACTGACGTAGGTACTCATATAGATACATATACACATATACACATACACACATACATATACATACATACACAAATATATAAATATAACGATCTAAATATATTATAGTATTATTCTTTTGCATTATATTACAATATAGTACATTTTGTTTAATATCTTATATCATATTATATAGTATAATAGTAAAGTTATGCAGAAATATATAAATTTTTTTAAGATATGACTTGCAGCAGTTCTTTCTCTGTCCTTGAACGACCTATGTCTGATAATAATCTGAGTAAAGTAGTCACATCTGCACGTTGTCTAATGTTTGCTGATGACGTCAAATTGTTTTTATCAACTGGAAGTGCTGAGGCCTGCGAGCTCTTCCAGCGTGATATTGATGCAGTTTATGCATGGAGCCAAGCTCGTAACCTTCACTTCAATATTAACAAATGTGCAGTGATGACATACACAAGGTCGCCTGATCATCTGATGTATGATTACTCCATCGCTGGATGTGTGCTTCCCAGAGTTACTGAAGTCAAGGACTTGGGAGTTTTTTTCGACCCCAAGTTAAACTTCAAGGAACATATTAGACAACTATCTACAACTTCTTTCAAGCTTCTAGGGTTTGTAATACGGCAATCCAAACACTTCAATAATATTCGGGTTATGCGCACGTTGTACAACTCGATTGTTAGAAGTCGCATGGAAACGAATGCACCTATTTGGAATCCACATGAAGATACATATACCCTCATGCTGGAAAAGGTACAGAAGTGTTTTTTGAGATTTCTGTACTTCAAGCAGTACGGATATTATCCATTTTTGTATCCGACTGCATTTATCACAGGCATGGTTGGCTATAATTCTCTCTGTCTCAGAAGAGAAATGCTGACCATGTCCTATGTTTTCAATCTAATTCGTGGTAAAACTGATAACCCTAGCTTACTAGCAAAGGTGGATCTATTCATACCAAATAATTATCTCCGTACTCGATCGCACCATCTTTTCGCGGAGCCGTTCTCGCGCACTAACCTTACGAGGTGGAACTTGTTGGCGCGTGCTTTGCGGCGCTTAAATGAAATTCACTCGATGGCACCAGATTTCGATATTTTTACCGCCAACCCTCACTTGTTTAAATTGCAAGCTATTAATTATTTATTTTTACATGATAGCTAGTATTATACGTATCATTCTATTTGTATAGTTATGGTAATATCTTTATTAATTTTACTTTTCAATGCATTGGTTTTACTGTTATGTTGATTAGTAATAATTGAATAAACAAAAATAAATAAATAAATAAAAATAAATGTCGTCAAGCCATTTTTTAATAAAATTTTTTAATAAAATGGTATTTTCTATTTCTATTATTTTGTCATCAAGGCGGTTGAATATTTTAGGTGCTATATAGTATCTAACATGAAAATTCGGCACAAAATGAAACATAAATTTTAATTTTTAAAACCGATAAAGTTAATATAAATGCTGAAGAAATTGGTTCGTCATAACAAATCGCCTCAATTATGACGATAAAAGCGCCTATTCCTACGGGACCCGGCATATTTCCTATTATGAATTAAAACAAACACACCACTTAAGGCGACATGAAACCTCAGAAAAATATCCGAAACAGGCGGACACGCGAAAAAATAGGCGGAGTCAATTAGGTAGGGTTTGACCAATAAAAATCCAGCGTTGACGAAGCCTCAAGCGCAGATTCCACGTCCGCTAGCGCCGGGAACCAGACGCATACTAAACGGTCAATCGCAGCGCTAGCACAGAATAACTAGCTTTACGCAGTGGTGGTATAAGGGTGTTAATGGCAAAGTATAATTAGCGTAACTCTCAGAGCGCTCTGAGGTTTTAATTAATTGTGATTAATTTAGGGCCTAAATAAAAATGTTATACAATTAACCGGTAAATATAATGAAATTATAATAAAACACACTCACCGCTAACATTGTAGGAGTAATCGCGCCTGAAAGTTTTCGAAGTCAGTTTAAAGCATTAATGTCCAAGGCAATGAGCAACTTTTTGAGTCCAAATTTTAAATTGGTTCCTTATCGAGGGATTCACTTAGAAACTTTTTTTAATTTAATGCTTATATTTTTCAATAAACTCATAAAACTAAAATTCCTTAGATATGGTCGTTCCGAGGTATCTTGTCGCCTTATTGTCATCCAAAGTAACCGAGGGCACTTGGCCTAGTTACCTATATTACTTATAGTTATCTAACATGAAACTTTGGTAGAAAATATAACATAGATTTAAATTGTTAAAAATCATTAATCTTATTGTTCTTAGGGATGGGAGGGGACGAAAGATATTTATGAACGCGTATTAAAGTGTTGAACATTGGCGCGTATTAAAGTAGGTGGTGTCCTTACATGTGTGGGTAAAGCATTGCAAAGACCCATTGGTTACGGTCAACACCCATCCGGTGGCTCCAAGTAGAAGTGCGAGCTCGGGTAGAACTCTGTGCCTGCGGGCCAATTCCGCCGGATATCGTACTTCGGGTGCTCTTGGACGGTTATCGCACCGTGCGGCATCAGCCAATCGACTCTGCATTCCGAGTCTGGAAACGACTTTGTTTCCTATAGACCGGGGGGTCAGTCGTTCTTGAAACGACCAATCGGCTACCCGCGTGGTCCGCGATAGATTCGGTAAATACCAATCACCTCTACACAAGGTAGAGGACCGCACAAGCGACCTGGAACCCATAAGGAGTCGGAAGGCAGGAGAAATTTGGCCATAGCTGGAAGTAAGGGCGCGAGTGTCAGCCCGCTGGTTGCACAGCCGGTGTCTCGCGGTAAGGCGTTGGTCTCTCACGGGCGAGTGGCTTAACTAGACAGTGGACCTTTACGTCCCTAAGTCTTCTACGCTCACCTCACGGAAAACAGAACGAACAAATATCGTTAAAACTTTCTGAGGTGACGGGTTCGCCAGTTGTAGTTGACAACTCCAAGTGTGGCATTAAGCAAGTATGGCATCTAATAGCCTACCTATATAATCAATGGTGCCATTAAGGAATTACTCAACTGTAGAGTTATCTCTGTAGCGTCCCTTCAATCGGGGTGACAGGATCCTCAGGGTGATAAGCGGCGCCCTCTTAGCCAATTACTCCGGTAGCACTTTCAGCTCCGATCTCGGTGATAAGGCAGAGTGAATACTCATCTTATCTGCATCCAAGCTTAGTGGAATTGGCACTCGGATATTTTTCGTTTTTTAAACGGCCCCACATACTAAAAGGGGTCATTTCTCAAAGACGCACCGAATTTAATTCAATTTTAGTTTAATGGAAATCAAATTATATTAATTTTACTGATAAATAATGGGTCAAATCAAATCACGTTTACTGTCTTCAAAACTTTTACATAGTTGTTTATACACAATACTTTGGATTTTGCTATATCGTGAAATTCGTCCAAAACCAACATTAAGAATATTTATTTATTTATTTAAGAATTAATTACTATGAAACATTGATTAGCTTATAAAAATAACAGGAACCGAATGGCAAAACCTTAACCTTTTGCTTATTTGTTTCTGTCACCCAGCTGGGACTTGGTTGCTTACAAATATACAAGTTTTAGTAAAAAGCTAATAACACTAAATTGCCCTAAAATGTGGTCTTCAGAATAAAATTAAAAAAAAATAATAATAATAAAATATTAAAAGGTAATATAATAAATAAAATGCAATTCCATTATTTAATCGGCAATAAATATCATATAAAATTCGATTAAATAAAATAAATAAAGTTATATGTGAGAAAAGAAAGAAACAGTCATTAATATTTATTCATATAAAAATACCTAGTCTAAAAAGTATACTTCATTGTCAAAGTCAAATAATTTTTGGTAGTTAGTTCAATGTCAAAATATACTTAAAATGTATGTTTAAAAATATGTTAATAATTTGTGCACCTAAGTTTTATTATACTATTATTTCTAACATTTGATGTATGGTTAGTCTGTAATGATTCGATAACCATTTTTTACTTTATTGAATTCCCTAAATGTCAAATTTATTTTTATTTCCATATTGATCAGATTGTAAAATCTCGGCGCATGAAAAAGTAATGTCTTTGTCCAAATGATGTTTTCCTTCTGGGTATTATTAAGCTATTTTCTAAAACTTGTCTCGTTGGTCGCCGGTTTTGAATTATTCCTAACTTTGAGTTACTGTCCAAAAATAGCCTTAAGAGGGAAGTTTTTAGAAAAAGTTGCCTACAATAAAGCTATTATAATAAAGCTATTTCCTTAAACATTTTCTAAATAATAAAGCTATTTTCTTAAACAGCGTATAAATTTTACTTTGCCGATGAAAAATAACGGTACGGGACTCTTATGAGGCCTCGTAATCGGAATGAGTACATTTAAAATATTTTTACGATTAACAATTGGAGGGAAAGTCTTGTGCCAGCAGCCACGGTAATTCCAGCTACAATAGCATATGCTAGAATTGTTGCGGTTAAATAGCTCGTAGTTGCATTTGTGTGCCGCACTGCTGGTCCATCGCGCCGCGGTTGTAAAAAAAACGCGGAACCAGATCTGGTCGTATCATACTCAACGGATAATTGTTTCAGAACCAGATTTGGTCGTATCATACTCAACGGGTTAAACTCCGAGGAGGTAAAGTATTGTGAACGCGGAAGATGAAGACGGATTTGTAAATTTTGACCCCCTCGACGATTAAGACCATTTCTTTACTGAATACTGTCGGTGTGTCTTTGTGTCTGGCTGTGTGTGTGCATTCCTCCACGATAGCGCCCAAACGCTTTATCCGATTGACCTGAAATTTATCATGCAGGCATCATTTAGTCATGGCAAGAGTTGAAAAGATTGAAAAGAAAATTTTGATTGGAATCGGTCCAAATATTGAACTTAGAGACTTGAAATTTTGCAGGACTGAGAGGCTTGAATGTCACTCCTTTTGTAGACATGGTGAATTCGTGGACTAAACTTAGATTCTTGATATTCGGCACAAAGGTGACTTGTTAGACCGAAATCACGCTGAGAAAGGGTAGAATATCTCGTATACAAGGGACACAAAAAATATTTATAGTCCGCCATATTAATGAAAATACTGGAAAAATACAATTTATTACAGATAGCATTTAAAAAAGCAATAAAAAAGTGCTTAATTGTTAAAGGACCACTCTATGACAAAACGGAATTTAACAGAATTTTTGATTAGGTAAAATTAATAAATAAAAAGCAAATACTTAGATTTTTTATTTTTATTTATAAATATAATAGACGTATATGTGAGGTTTAAGACTAGAGGTATTTCAATTTAATTTATTTGTGTACATTTTGTGTATATTAGTATTTTATATTAGTATGTATATTTATTGTATATTTTATGTATTTATTGTATTTATGTATTACTATAGGTGTTGGGTTTAATAATAATTTCCTACTACTATATATATTTTTTGTATATTGGTATAACTCTTTGTGCTTGTGTATTTGTATTATGCAAGAATGAATGTTTTGAACTTTATACCAATAATAATTATATAAGCGAACGTCATACATGTCAGCTCGCAATATGCTAAGTCAAATATCAGCATCCCTAGATACGGGCGTTCTTGCTCAGTTAGGTATGCGATAAGCCAACGACTATGGGTTCAACTTGTTTTTCCTGCACGTTTTATTGTAATGTATACCGAATATCATAGCCATTCGTCCGTAAATCATGTTGTTTAAAATAAATAAATAAAATAAATTACCACGAAAAATACTACAAATTTCATTACAACGAATACGAATTTAATTATTACAAAATTACTGCGAATTCGCGCACGGGTGGAGGTTGGGTTGGTGCGCGGCGGGGGAAGGGGGGAGGGGGGCAACCGTCTTGGGGTGACACAACGGATTTTTTTAAATTATCAAAAAGACCACTTTTGACTTTTGGACTAGGGGGCGGCCAACCAACTTCTATGACTATGCAAAATTCATGTCGATAGTATTAAAATAGGATTCCGTTTATACGCCTTGGTCAGGAATCCTAAAAATCATCTTCGTTCGAAATTTGTTTTATACTTCTTTTTAAAAACATTACTTAAAATTATTATGATTCTGAGTGTAGGTATTTCCTAACTATATTAAAATATGATTTCTACTACCTATATAAAAATTTCAGTGTTGGTCAATAATCCCTGCTGTGGTATTAGAAGTCTGGCCAAACGGACTTCTTCCTGCCTCATACAGTGGTGACACAAGTGAACGTCGAGAATCTATGCTGGAAAGGAATAGGCGATTAGTATATCTAAAAACTAATGATTAATGAAAAATGTTGGTTCTATATTTCGGTGTAAACCGTTATCAAGATAGATGACATTTCTGAAGTCGAACAATTCCTTGAAAATTTAAATTCAAGAAATCGAACCAATAGAAATGATTAATAACATTTTACACGATCCAGTTAAAGTATATCATAACCGACCGCGGAAAATATTATTTTTAATGAATGATTATAAATAAAAAATAAAAAGCAGTTGATAAGTATTAAACCTGATTGAATAAACTACATTAATTTTGTCTATTGAGACCCGAACCTTTGCAAGCGCCTAAAATATAAATAAAAGCCATTTCCCAAGATTTGACATCCCTTTCTTTTGCATTATCACCAAGGCACTTTATTATTTTAACTTTAAAACATTGATCAAAAGTTAAATTGTGTGCCCTGGCATGCAAAGATATTGGGAGCTGGCTTTCATTTCCAACACTGGCCCTATGATTATTTAGTCTAATATTAAGTGGTGTGGTTGTTTCGCCGATATAAAAAGCACTGCAAGTCTTACACAGAAGCTGATATACTATATTTTTTGAATAACAACTGCAATGAAAGGGAACCCTGTAATTATTAGTAGTATTTGGACTGGAAAAAAAGGACTTTGATCTAACAGAAGACAAGTTTTACAACGTGGACGACCACAAGGTTGAAGACCCAAGTTATTATTACCTACAGAGAAATTTTGTTTATTTTTTGTTTTGTTTAATATTGATCTAATATTAGGTGGTCTGCGGAAAGATAAAATTGGTGGTAAATCAGGAGATCTTTAGTGGACGCATCATTAGAAATAATAGGAAATAAATCATGTCTATATATATATATATATATATATATATATATATATATATATATATATATATATATATATATATATATATATATATATATATATATATATATATATATATATATATATATATATATATATATATATATATATATATATATATATATATATATATATATATATATATATATATATATATATATATATATATATATATATATATATATATATATATATATATATATATATATATATATATATATATATATATATATATATATATATATATATATATATATATATATATATATATATATATATATATATATATATATATATATATATATATATATATATATATATATAAATTATTATTTTTCAAATTGAAATTATGTTAATCACTAAATAAATGAAATGATAAAATAATGAAAGGGCACTTATCTGGTCTGTGGTGACCAGGAGTGACTCCACGCCTTCTTCTTCTCCTCACTCAGTGTTTGCTGGTGCTTCCTGCTGTGGCACTAGAACCCGATCAAAATGGCAGTCTTTCACAGCGGCACACAACAATGCGAGACGAGAATGAATGCTGGAAAATAATAGGCGATTAGTGTTTTTTAAATATTAATGATTGTTATAAAATGTATATCAATATTTCGGCTCAGCCGTCGTCAAGATATGTGACATTTCTGAAATCGAACAATTCGTTGAAAATTTAAATTCAAGGAATCGAACAAAAAGAAATGGATTAATAATATTTTACACGATTTAGTTAAGGTACCGAAACCAACCGTGCAAAACGTTATTTTAAAATGAATGATAAAAATTAAAATAAAAAGCATTTGATGATTATGATAATATGATAAACCTTATTAATTTTGCCTATTGAGACCGGAACCTTTGCAAGCGCCTAAAATATAAATATAAGCCAATTCCCAAGATTTGACGTCCCTTTCTTGTGCATTATCACCAAGGCATTTTATTATTTTAACTTTAAAACATTGATCAAAAGATAAATTATGTGCCCTGGCATGCAAAGATATTGGGAGTTGGCTTTCATTTCCTACACTAGCCCTATGATTATTTAGTCTAATATTAAGTGGTGTTGTTGTTTCACCGATATAAAAGGCATCACAAGTCCTGCACAGAAGTTGATATACTATATTTTTTGAAATACAACTGCAATGAAAGGGAACCCTGTAACTATTAGTAGTATTTGGACTGGTAAAAAAAGGACTTAGATCTAACAGAGGACAAGTTTTACAACGTGGACGACCACAAGGTTGAAGACCATAAGTATTATTACCAATAGAGAAATTTTGATTATTTTTTGTTTTGTTTAATATTGATCTAATATTAGGTGGTCTGCGGAAAGATAAAATTGGCGGTGAATCTAAGAGATCCTTAGTGGATGCATCATTAGAAATGATGGGGAATAAATCAGATAATATATCTCGCAGTTTCTCAGCACCAGGAAAATAAGTGGTGCTAAGAAAGATTTTATTATTATTATTATTTTTATTTGAAGTAATTTTAGGTTTTGGTATATATTTTACTTCAGAGTTTAGAATATGTTTATCCAATATATATATATATATATATATATATATATATATATATATATATATATATATATATATATATATATATATATATATATATATATATATATATATATATATATATATATATATATATATATATATATATATATATATATATATATATATATATATATATATATATATATATATATATATATATATATATATATATATATATATATATATATATATATATATATATATATATATATATATATATATATATATATATATATATATATATATATATATATATATATATATATATATATATATATATATATATATATATATATATATATATATTTATATATATATATATATATATATATATATATATATATATATATATATATATATATATATATATATATATATATATATATAATATCTTCGAAAAATAATACTTCGAGATACCATCTGATATCGTATATAATGTCAGCTCGTAATAAAAAATAAGTCGTAAATCGCACATCTAGGAAAATGTTGATACATAGATAATCGAGTAATGGAGTTTCAACAAAATTCCTCGTAATTCAACAAAATTACGATTGACAACAAACATCGTTATTCTGTATAATTAAAACGGTAATGCAATGTAATAAAAGAGTGGTAATGTATGAATCAATTCAATATTTTTTTTAGTGCACCTGCATGCGCCGGATGACGTAGGTATTCGACGGTGGGCTCCCGGCCGAAACATCCAAATCATGAATCAAAACAATATTTCTCTCTCGTAAGTTTATATGAAGGAGGGTACTCGAGGCAATGAATAAAAATTTCTCCCCTCGCCCCGTCGGGTTGCATACAATAAACGCAACGAAACTTGGTAACAGGGGCATGTGTGCAAATATACAGCGATATCAAGTGCCCTCGGTTACTTTGGATGACTTATTAAGTGCTGTGTTTGTTTTAATTTCGGAATAGGAAATATCCCGGGTCCCGTAGGAATAGGCGCTTTCATCGTCGTAATGGAGGCGATTTGTTATAGCCAACCAATTTCTTCGGCGTATATATTAACTTTATCGGTTTTATTTTTTTTTCTTTTTTTATTATCAAGAAACATACACCTAGTTCTTCTTCTTCTTTTAGGGGTTCCATCTTCTACCGAAAGTTGGCCATTATTATGGCAGGTGCTTGCCCCAAAGCATTGGCACAGATTTTTTAAGCCTTGGATAATCAGTTGTAACAGCTTATTTTTTTGATTACGCATAATGTGCTGAAGATATTCCCATCTCCCTTTTTTAATAGTTTTTAGAACCTTCAACGATTTACCCACGCGTTGCAAAACTATTACATTTTGCACTTTGTCTCTCCAGGAAATCCTTAACATCCTCCTGTAGATCCACATTTCGAATGCTTCCACCTACTTGAACATGGCATCCGTAAGCGTCCACGCTTCTATACACCGTGCATTAGAATGAAGAAATTGTAACAGCGTACCAGGCGAACACGAAGTTGCATTTTAGGCCTTCTATCGCATAGAAGTTTCTTCGTTTTTGTGAAAGCGGCTTGGGTTTGTTTTATCCAAGGCTGTTCTCTTGGCTGTTTGTTTTATCCAAGGCTCAAGGCTGTTTGTTTTATCCAAGGCTATCTCCTTGTTCGTCAACAAGTCTGTTCGTCCACGTCGAACAAAATGTGCCCTCAGAAATACTCTGAATGGTTATGTAGAGCGGCTTTCTCAATTCAACCTAATACACTTAAAAACACGTAGGACTATAGCGGATATAACGTGTCTCCATAAGCTTTTGCACAATCGACTAGACAGCCCAGCTAGTCTAGGAAACGTTCAATTTCGTGTGCCACCGCGACTATCGAGAAGCTCTCAAACATTTTCGGTTGTCGCTTGCAATAACAACATCGGATCGAATAGACCTCTTGCCAGAATGTGTCGCGTTTTTGATAAATCGTGTAAAGGATTAGATGTGTTTTATGATTCCATTAATTTAATAAAAGATTCAATCAAACCTAGCCTATCTTCTACTTTTTAAGATTTCACTAACTGCCATCCTAATGTACTGTATTATATGATTATTATATTATAACATACTATTGTATTATATCATATTATATATAATAAATATTATTATCCAGTTACTTCTATTTTGCTCTATACAAATAACCTTATTAACAACTTATTTAATTATTTCTTTTCTTACCCTTATATTATTATTAGCTTTATTATATTTTTTCTACTATCAACGTGTTCATGTTATTCCATGTTAATGTGTAATGCAAGCATTGCAAACTATTCATAGGATAGTAAATTTGTTTCGTTTAAATATGTTTTTAAGATACTAATATCATGTATTTACTATCTGTAAGTTTGCTATAAAATAAAATTAAAATAAACTGTTTTTGTATTTGTGGACCTTTTCTAATTTTAGGGCATTACATATCAGGTCTGGTTCAAGCAACTGTGTTTTGGCGACGGTCATTTATTTGGTTTTCTTAATGTTTATATTGAGACCGTATTTAGCGCTCACCGATTCAACCCTGTACAATAACACCTCAAGATCTTTTAAATTTGAAGATAGCAAAAAAGTATCGTCTGCATATCTGATCTTGTTGATAGCATTCCCGTTTACTATTATATCTAATTCTTGGTCGTCAAGGGCTTCTTAAAAGATGTACTCAGAGTATATATTGAACAGTAGGAAAGAATGAATGCATCCCTGTCGAACGCCTCTCAAAATATCTACATCGTTCGTGAGTATGTATATATTTTACTGCTGCATTTGCCTTTTGGTTCCAGTATAAGTTCTTGACAAACCGTATGTCCTTTGAGTCGAGACCCATCGTCTTCAGTATGTCTATCAAATTCGCATGTTGCACTCTATCGAACGCTTTCTCGTAATCGATAAAACATACATGAACGTCCTGGTTCATGTCCATGCACCTCTGCACATGTACGTGGTAGCCAAATAATGCGTCTCTGGTACCTAAACCGTTTCTGAATCCAAAATGTGAAATTGAAATCACGCTTTCGTCTTTAGAGTAGATTTGTTGATGTATCACTTTTAGAAAGATATGACTCATTAGAGAGTTCTGTAATCATTAAACTTTTTTTGTATTTGGTACTTTTAGCAAGATAATGTCGACTTGAGCCAGTCTGATGGAATATGGCCAGTATCGTAGATCGCATTAAATAGTTTTCTAAGTGCCCCAGATTGTAGTATTCCAACACTTTAAGTAGCTCCGCATATAGGTATTTCGTCTGGTCCAACTGACTTACCGGCCTTGGATGTTCTGATGACATGGGATATATCGCTTTTGGTGATAGATGGTCCCGTTGATCTAGCAAGTCCACTTCTATTTGAGGTCTATCGTCGTGGAAAAATCTGTGAATATACTCTTGCCACAACTTAAGTTTCTCCTCAATGTACATTGTAGAATTACCGCTAATATCTATCAATGTATGAGTGTTGGGAGCATACGAGTCTCTTGATCCTTTTGTGCACATTAAACCAATCGTGTTTTGCTCAGCACACTGATCTGACATCCATTTTTTTCCGCTTCTATCACTTTATCGCGATTTTTACTGTTCACTGCTCTTTATTGGTACTTAATACTATATTATACTAAACCGGTAGCTAATGGGCCCTTGCTGAGTTGGCCACGAAGACCCATTCTGTTCAGGGTTGGTCACACTCACGGGTCAACACCTATCCGACGGCCTCCACGCGTGAAGTGCGAGCCTGGGTAGGACTATGGCCTTATGGTTAGTTTCCCCTGGGAATCAACCTTCTGGCGCTCCTGGACGGTCTGCGCAACGTGCGGCAATACGCTCTCCTTTTTATTTTGTTCGAAGCTTTCTCTAATAACTACATATTATGTTCTCTAAAAGCAGTTTGATGAATATTTTGTGTCGTTCATTTTATGTATATAATATCTATTCGCATGTGATGATGAAGTTAATTTGTCTTAGCCCTTCGTATTCACGTAATTCCACCCCGTTTAATGCCCCTTTCAAATAACCCTTGGATCGTGTCGAGAGGACGTTAACAGTAGATTCCCGCTCAAATAGGGAAGTACTCGTACTTGATTAGAGTTAAAGACACCACGCACGTTCAATTGATGATATCCGGTTCATTTCATCAATAAACAGCTATAGGCACCGTGCACGACTTCATGTGACTTCAGGTCTTCGATTCCAGCGCTCTCTAGTGGCAGAAATTGAAACTCGTTGATAAGCTGTGCCTAATATATCAAATGTTTTCGTAATTTCAGCATTTCGTCGGCTTTTGTTATATATTTCTTTCTTTTGTTCTTGGTTCTCGGCTTTTGTTTTTAGCATCACATTTGCAGCAATAAATTAATAAAATATAATTATAAAGTGATAATCAAAAGAATATAACAGAACTACAGACGCTGCCAAAGAAATGTCCTCAGAACAAAAAAAAATACCCTGATCTTTGGAACACTCCTCTGGAGTGTTCTAAAGTTGATCTTTGATTGTTCAAAGAGTATATATATATATATATATATATATATATATATATATATATATATATATATATATATATATATATATATATATATATATATATATATATATATATATATATATATATATATATATATATAGTACCTATCACTTTTTATACTTTTACAGTAAAAAAGAAAAACTCCTTCGGTTAATAATCAACCGAGTGATTGTTTGCTGAATTTAGTATGAAAGTAGTAACTTTAAGAGGATTCCATTGTTTTTTCGAGTCTTTGATTCTGAGATTAACAAAAGGTTATTCGTCTTCGACTTTAAACAAATCGGTTGTGTAATTACAAGACTTTCCCGGTATTCTGCCCCCCCCCTCCCCCCACCGCCAACACGCCCTCCCCCTTGCGGAGAGGGGCAACTGCCCTTCCCCTCGTGCTCCAATTTGTAGTATTTTCCTTAGTATTAACCGCTCGAAAGCCAACCTTCGCGCGCAAGAAACTGCGCCGCAATTTTTGGTCGGTTTTGTAAATAAATACTGACGATATCGTTTTTTCATGAATTCCCTCTGGTTACCTAGTAATTAATCTTGTCAGTCGTGTATATTATATATTTATATATTATTTGAGAGCCTGCCGAATCGGTTACGCGTCGATCTGACAACGACGCAAAGTGTCTATAGGCACTGTTGGCATCTGACGGGTTAAAGCGGTACTTTTCCGGTAAAATGATGTAGTATTTTCTTAAATAGGTTCCTACCACTTTTATTACTTTTTGAGCAAAATTCAGCAACATTAACAGTAAAAAAGAAAAACTCCTACGTTTAAAAATCAACCGAGTGATTATAAATAGGATAGAAAACGAATTTACCGCGTGAAATTTGTAGCACCCGACGTTTCGGTGACGTTGCAGCCGCCGTTGTCCAGGGTAGATAGGGTAAAGAGAACAATTCTACTTTCCTCGCATGATCCGGGAAGCCATTGAAATAAGAAGAACCCCGAACTTCAAAAGAGACGACGTTTACAAACTCTCTTCTACGTGGAACGCTCTTCTTAAATTGTTCCCGCCGCCGAACGCCGAACGCAAAGACGTAAAACAGGATACAGTGAGTGTTGTGTGCAAGACGGATTTTCAAAATTCCCGCGCTCCGAGCCCGGCCCCCACCACCGTTATAACCTACGCAGTGGCGGAAGCGGTATGCGGCCTACCCGCAAAACAACGGATTGACAGCTCTTCAGTCTACCCTGGACAACGGCGGCTGCAACGTCACCGAAATGTCGGGTTCTACAAATTTCACGCGGTAAATTCGTTTTCTATCCTATTTATAATGTCAAACAACCGCGATAGTCTTCGATTTTAATATAACCGAGTGATTGTTTGCTGAATTTAGTATAAAATTAGTAACCTTTGAGAAGATTCCATTTTTTTTTCAATTCTTTGATTCTGAGATTAACAACTTGGGTTGTCGACTACAGCGGGCGAGCCCGTCACCTCAGGAAGTTTTAACGATTAGTCGTTCTATCTTCCTGGAAGTGAACGTAGAAGGCTTGGGGACGAAACAGACCGCCGTCTAGCTACGCCACAAGCCCGTAAGAGGCCAACGCCTTAACCGCGAGATAGCCAGTAATGTTACCCGGCGGGCCTACACTCACGGCCTTACTTCCAATTGTGACCATATTACTCCGGTCTCTCGATTGGTTACGAGTTCGAAGTCGCTTGCACGGTCCTCTCCCTTACGAAGCGGTAAAACCGTGTTTACCGAATCTATCGCGGACCACAGCGTCCTTTGCCCGGCTGTTCACCCAGGATCGGGTAGCCGATGGTCGTTTCAAAAGCAGTCGCCGTAAGGTCCGCAACTACCCCCGCTCTATAGGAAACAGTACTGCTTCCAGACTCCCCCGACTGTTAGTCAGAGTGCATAGTCGATTGGCTTACGCCGCACGGTGTGCAGACCGTCCAGGGGCGCCAGAGGTTTGATTCCCAGGGGAGACTGGTTGACCCAGTGTCCTACCCAGGATTCGCACCCCATGCGGGGAGGCCGTCGGATGGGTGTTGACCCGTGAGTGTGACCGCCCCTGAACACATGGGTCATCGTGGCCAACTCATCATGGGCCCGTTAGCCCCCAAAACAGGATGAAACAGGATGAAACAGTTAACTGTCATAGTTACGCCACTCGCCCGTAAGACACCGGGTGAGCAACCAGCGGACCGACAATGGCGCCCTTGCTTCCAGCTTCGGCCAGATTTCTCCGGCCTCCCGACTGGTTACGGATTCTAGGTCGCTTGCGCAGTTCTCCCCCTTACGTAGCGGTGATTCGGAGTCTACCGTATCTATCAGGGACCACAGCGTTTTTGCCCGACTGTTCACCCGGTATCGTGTAGCCGATTGGTCTTCTAAAGATCGGTTGCCGTAAGGTTAACAAACAAACCCCCCCCCCCCCTCTATAGGAAATAAATCCGTTTCCAGACTCACCTGCTTATCGGGCAGAATGCACAATCGATTGGCTGACGCCGCACGGTGCACAAACGGTCCAGGAGCGCTCGAAGGACCATTCCCACGGGAACTGGCGCAGGCACAGAGTTCTACCCGGGCACGCACTTCTGCGTGGAGGCTACTGGATGGGTGCTGACCTGTGAGTTGGACCGACCCTAACACATGGGTCGTAATGGCTCATCTGCACTGGGCTCAGTAGCTCACGGACAGTACACCAACCACCCAGTTCCGCCCGAGGTATTCCGCCGAATTCCAGCCGAATTAACAGTGGCCCTAAGAGGTTAAGTCCCTCTACGAGGAGGCTACCAGATAGGAGTTAAACCGTGAAATGGTCAGGCTAAATGACAGAAAGAGTTTGACCAACACCACATAAGCTACACGGAACCATCACGAACCGGGAGTTGAACCGTGAGTTAGGCAGGCCAGATGAACATTTGACTCTGTCGGCAGCGCGGCAGCTGAAACCGTCAGCTGATCAACCTGCCTGACGCAATTAATCTACGTCCAGACAATCTTGCCCTTTTGACATTTGTCCCGTTAGTAATTGCGCCGAACAAAAACGGCGCGAAACCGTTGCGCCGGTTTCAAATTTCAAAACGTCAGATTTTTGTCAGCTGCTCGCTAAACGTCGGCTGCTGGAATAAGGGGGGAGGGGGAGGCACTTCCGGTCTTTTCGCGCCATTATTGTGTTCAAGTCAACGCCCTCAACGCGCCTTTAAAAATCACCCCCATTATTAATGAAGTTCATGCCGGAGAGGAAATTATGCAGTTTGCTTTGGGAATCTAATACTGGGTCATTGGAACGGAGCTCGAGGACTGACATTGAAAGTTTTTTATAAAATTTGACAAATCAAAGCACTTGTTTACAATGTTTATAATGTTGTTATGCAAATAATTCTTTAAGGCAATTGTTAAGCTAATTAATTATTTTATTTATTTATTACGAACATCTTTACAGCAGAAGGGCTATGATACTCGGTAAACATAATTTTAAATCGTGCAGGAGAAACAAATTAAACTCTATTGGAGCAAGGTCTGGCAAGTACGGTGGCTGACCAAGAGTCCCCAGCCCCAACTCCTGCAACTTTGCGACTGTTTGCAGTGAAATCTGTGGTTATACGTTGTCATGCAGAAGCAGTGGCTATGAGCGATTGACCAGACTCGGTTATTTGATCTCGTGCTACTCCATCATTGTTTGCAGTTGTTAACAGTACACATTTACGGTAACTATCAAGACTACAAGAATCTGTAACAGAAAACACTGGCACAGGATCGCATATTTGTAAACAAGGGATATGTAAAATCTGATCAACTTCTTTGCAACGCACGACAATTTATTTAGTATCACTTATCTATTTTTCTTAATTAAATTTTAATTAATTACAACTATAAATGTATATATTTATTACATAGCTATATTTTTTATAAAATTGGTATATTTATGTGTATATACAGGTGGTGGGTCCAAATAATTTATTTTAAAAAAAAACACTTCATTTCTTAAAATTGAATAAAAATATGCACATCTAGAGACGGGCCAAATTATCGCCTAGTTAGATGTGCTATTGGCAGTAAAGGTCATGTAAGATGTGTTAAACCTCCCTATATTAATTATTAAATAATTTATATAATTATTATAAGATTACATGACCTATGAATGAACTGTATACCTAATACTATGTACCTAAATAAATAAATAAATAAATGCAATTTTCAACTTTACGATGGACACACTAAAATACTTAAGCAAAAGCAAAAAACGGAAAGACAAATAAATAGCTTATTCCTAAAAAAAGATTAACATGGTCTGAATTAAAATTTATTTGAATTTGAAATTCCAACTCAAACCCAAGTTATCCAAGTTCAAAGTGGCCAGTGTCAAAAAACAGCAGTTAAGGACCCAATATTACCTCTATTTTTTCTTTTTTTTTTTGGAATATGTCTTTTTGTGGAACCCGCCTTGTTGCCTATTGGCACCATCTTCTAGGTGGGCATTTGTAGGATCACGCAATCAAACACTCAGGCGGTCACCCATCCCAGTATTGATTTCGGCAACAACGTGGAAAACCGGTGTCAACGGGGCTACGGACGCATAGATAAATCGACATAAAAAAATATATAAATATAGCTAAGATATAAATATACCTAGGTCTTTAACCTCACGTATACATAGATTATAATTACCTATAAATAAAAATCTATATTGGTTTTTTTTTATATTTTTAATAAAATTTTAATTTTAAGTATTATTTGAAAGTATATTGTAATATGACGTATGCTTGTGACGTATGCTATGACGTATGCTTGTGAGACATGGACACTGACTGCTGGGATGATCTACAAGCTTAAGGTGGTGCAGCGTAACATGGAGCGAGTCATGCTTGGCATATCGTTGCGCGATCGAGTCCGAAACGAGCTCATCAGACAGCGCACGAAGGTGGTCGACGTGGGTCAAAGAGTGGCCAAGCTGAAGTGGGCTTGGGCCGGCCATGTGGCCTGACAACACGACGAACGGTGGAGCAAGCGCGTTTTGGAGTGGAGACCCCGGCTAGGCAGAAGAAGTGTGGGCAGACCACCGGCCCGATGGTCAGATGACATCAAGGAGATAGCTGGACCAGTCTGGATGAGGGAAACGGACAACCGATCCGGGTGGAGAGTGATTGGAGAGGCGTATGCCCAACGGTGGGCGAATACGCGCTGATGAAGAAGAAGAAGAAGATATTGTAATATTTAAGAGCATTGTAAAAATCTGTTGGCCAAGTATTTATTGTGGGGTTTTTCAATGGCTTTTAAATCGTATACATATTCGTACTTCTTGTTTTTTCATAATTTTTGGAAATAAAAATAAATCAAAGGGTGCAAGATTTAATTGATTTATGAAAAATGAAATGAAAAATGAAAAATACCATTATTGTACTAAAAAAGAATAATTACATTGGTAAAGAAAACTTAAATTCTATTTTAACTTAGTACAAACGGCGGGCTTATCGTTTTGCGATTTCTTGCAGCCAACCGTAATAATATTAAATATTAGTAACAATACAGTTCACTTAGGTACATAAACATATACATTTAAATATACATAGGTATACACACATATGTATATACATACATATACATACATACATAAAAAATATGATTTATAATAATATAATATATATTATAATAATAGATACATAGGAACTACAGATTAAAAAAATAAAAATAAAAATACCTACTTATATAAAATGATAGATATTACAAAGTTCTTATGAGTATCCAATCAACAACCCAACGGAAGGGGGGGGGGGAGAGGGTTGGTTCTTAGTTGATATTTTGAGGGAGAAAATGTTCTTTCAGCAGCGCCTTGAAGCAGGGCAACGATGTTGCATGACGAATAGCATGCGGAAGCTGGTTCCAAAGTCGAGCAGAGTGGACGCTAAATGAGTAGGTGAAAAAAGAAGACTGATGTAGTGGAATTGCTATGGTGTTGTCCTGACTTGACCTGAGTGGAACACCATGACTTCCTAACGGGAGAAAGAGGTCTTTAAGGTAAGGAGGTGCTGTGGGACTATTCAGGACTTTATAAAGGATTGAGAAGGCATGCAGATTTCTGCGCTCACGAATTCGAAGCCAGTGAAGTCCATCGCGATATTCGCTTACGTGATCAAATTTACGCAAGCCGAATATATATCGTATGCAGATATTTTGTAGTCGTTCGAATTTATTCGGAATCTCCTCTTTAATATCTATAGTTCCGACATCAGCATAGTCTAGAATTGGAAGTAGCAGTGTTCTTACTATAGTTTGTATAGTTGCTGCTGGAAGGAATCTCTGTAACCTTCGGAGGCTATGAAAGCCATTGAAAATAGGACGACTAATTTGGTTGGCATGTGCCTGCCACGGAAGAAATTCGTCTATGACTATTCCAAGATTCTTGACAGTTTTGGAATACTCAATAATATTGCCGTTTATTTTGAGGGGTGACATTGACGTTTTGTTAGTAGTAGACTTGAGTTTCTGACCACCAATCACAATCGCTTGTGATTTGGCTGGATTTATGATTATGTCATGTTTTTCGGCCCAACTTGATATGTGTTCTAAATTTAAGTTCATAGTCGACACGGCATCAGGTCTGGCATGGAGGTAAATTTGAAGGTCATCAGCATATAAATGATAGGATGTAGTTAAGCCCTTGACAATCGGGTTAATGAAGATAGATGTATCCACTTAGGATCCATCCCCCCTGCCTCTGGAGGTCCTCTTCCGCGAGCCGCTGGCTCCCCGAGTCCGATATATTAATATAATAATAATTTGATAGGTATCCAAAGAACATGCGAGTTGAAGAGTTCCTATATCTGAATAAATCGAATATTCAACAAATGGGTCGTTCCAGATTTGAATTTGTTCCTATACCGAACGGAAGCACCGAACCTCCTGCACTCTCATACGCTCCTAATATATCACTGGAGAGTCTTCTTCTTCTTCACCAGCCGCCGTCTCTGGTTTCGCACATATGTGAACTCACTCCTTATTACGACTATTTGAATTAGCAGCATTATATTAAAACAATTCTCCAGGACACATTTTTAATACAACTAGTGAAGTCGGCTTCCCTCCACCCACTTGGGCGGCTATGCATCCATAATTCATGCTTTACTTTTACCATTTTTTTTACGGAATTCTTTTCTTTTTTCCCAGATCTAAACGCGGAGAATGCAGCCATTCCAGCCAGTCCTGTGCCAGGCCTCCGAGTCGAGGATGTCCAGGTCTCCGTCCCCGGACCAGCCGAAGAGTCCGAAAACAGCGTCGGTGTCATCCTCCGACGCGAACAAGCTCAACTTTTCGATCGCAAGGCTGATGGAACCCGACAAGAAAGACCCGGCGAAGATCGCTCAACCTAGCAGTTATTTGCGATATAGTGCCCAATTTCTGGACTCAGCTTTTAAGCAGTATGTTCCGGCTGTCATACGGCATCAACAGCTGATCGCGAACTACCCGATTCTGTACTACCATCCGGAGCATTTGATGAGTTTAGGCTATGGCCAGACGCTTCAGCAGCACAGGACCGACTTAGCAGAAGCTAGCAGTTCACACGTTTCTAATAGAAAACCGCCCGTTTCTAAAGCTTCTGTCGCATCATCAGCTGCGACAGGAGAAGCGGCCGTTTCTTCCACTACAGGACCTGGTAAACAGAAGAGCTTCGCTTGCGGCGATTGTGGTAAAGTCTTCAACGCTCACTACAACTTGACGAGGCATATGCCTGTGCACACTGGAGCCAGGCCTTTCGTCTGTAAAATATGCGGAAAAGGCTTTCGCCAGGCTTCCACGTTATGCAGGCATAAAATTATTCACACAGCAGAGAAACCGCACAAGTGTTCCACGTGTGGAAAAGCCTTTAACCGTTCATCGACCCTTAATACCCACGCCAGGATACACGCTGGTTTCAAACCGTTCATCTGCGAATACTGCGGTAAGGGCTTCCACCAGAAGGGCAACTACAAAAACCATAAACTTACACACAGCGGTGAGAAGGCTTACAAATGCAACATTTGCAACAAGGCCTTCCACCAGATATACAACCTAACCTTCCACATGCACACGCACAACGAGAAGAAACCGTTTACCTGCAAGATCTGCGCTAAGGGCTTCTGCAGAAACTTTGACCTGAAAAAACACACAAGAAAACTGCATTTATCAGGCGCCGCCGGAAATGTAACGCCGACGCGTAGCATAGACGATCCCGATGAACGCATAGAGCCATACGCTGACTCTCCGTCCTTCAGACCGTTCCTTCCGCACTATCCTGGTCTATTCTCAGGAGGAGAAACCAGCAGACAAGACCCCAGCTCGAGCGGGTTCTTCAGCAAAATCTTGTGACCCTCGACTTCTTCACCATACTTCAACAGTTACGGACTTAACCACTGAACTAAAAAACAGGAATTGACAAAAAAAACGGAATTAATCTAGTCCTTGCGATTCTTACATGCGGGTCGCGAACTGTTGGCTCTAGCAACTATTTATCCATCATCATTATCATGATCATCATCATCCTCAGCCGGTAGACATCCACTGTTGGACATAGGCCTCCCCCATATAATGCCATGATGAAAGGTCTGGAACCGCATCTATGGCAATGTCATAGGGGGACAGTCTATCTTATGGGGGGCAGTCTTACGCTGCGTCTGCCATTCGAGAACATTTTTTCCAAACATTCGATTCCACGAGCCATATGGCTTGCCCATTACCATGTCAAGTTGCTAATATTACGTGATATGTCAGTGACCTTCGTTCTTCTGCGGACTTCCTCGTTTCGGATCTTATCAAACAGGGGAACTCCAAGCATAGCTCCCTCCATGGCTCGTTGAGCGACTTTAAGCTTGCTGATGCCAATAATTAGCGACCTCGTCTCCGTGCCGTATGTCATCACTGGCAACACGCCCTAATTATAGACTTTCGTCTTGAGGCTCTGTGGTATTTGAGATGAGAAGATATTGCGCAGTTGTCCGAACTATTTATTGCATTTTATTCCGAGCTACATTCGAGCTATTTATTACACTATAAATTTCAGCTAAACCTTGCGAAAATGTTCACTATATTGGGAGAACATGTTTCTGTAGGAGTGTGCATGCTATCTCATCCGCGCTCTAGAAGATTTACCTCATCTCAGAACATGCATTCCTAATGTGTCTGTGATATGTTTATTGCTGTATCCCCAGAACTACTGAATTCATTTTAATAAGAATGATACTGTTTGAAAGGGAAGGACATGTCTTGCAGAAATTACAGCTTTTTTGTAGGTGCGTGCATGCCGTCTCATCTGCTCGCTAGGAGACTCACCTTCTCTCAGAACATGCTTTCCTAATATATCGGAAATATTTATATAGCTATTATCCCGAAAACTACTGAACTAATTAATGTAACAAAATTGATGCAGTTTGAAAACGAAGAGCGCATATAAATCCCGCATAAAGAAACCCGCATGTAAAAATTACGCAGCCAAAAAGAAACTTTATTGTATATATTTTATATTATCTTATCTGCATAATTCTCCGTGTTTAGATTTTAAAATATTAGAAAAAACTATATTAAATGTGATTATAGCTCTAAGTCATGTTCACTGTGTATATTAGCCTAATGTATAATAAATAGTTACCTAATAAATGATGAAAAATATCTACATAATCCGGAGTTGTTTTTTTTATTTTCGCACATTTGATTGAGAGTGCGCGTACTTTTGACACTTGGCGCCAAAATCGCGCGCCAGTATTTGACCGATGTCAAATCGCTCAGCCTAAAGAGTGGGCGTCAACGGCGAAAACCGCGAAAACAATAAAGCGAAAGCAGAAATGCGGATGTCAGAATTGGCGGGAGATTTGTGGAACCCCCTCGGCTTTGCTACCCCCTTGAAAGACCCTTGGCGGCGGTTATTACGGGGGCGTTCGTCGTTCCTAGTAAAATAGCGTTGCCAACTGAGTGGCACAAAAAATAAAACGACCGAATATTAGATTCTTTCCTATAATATGTAGTTACCGTTCTACATCCGGATACGTTAATATCTCGGAAACTAAGAATGCTAGCTTATTCAAATAATAGTATTGTACAGACTATTGAATACTACTCAAATAAAATTATTAAAACTTATTAATTGCAGTAAAGTAATGCTATCGAATTTAAATTTCCAAATTAAATTTCCAATTAAAAGTTCCAAATTGATATTCATATTGACAGCATATTTTAAAAATTTCTCAACAATAAATATTAATTTTAATTATTAAATGTAGTGAATAAAGTGCAATTATGCAGTCTAGATTAACCTGCGGTTGACACAGGACGCGTCCTGAATGTACTCGATCGCCGTTTGCATATCGGCCTAATTATAATGGGAAGCAAAAGTATATACCAAAAGACCGAGTCATGGCGGTATAACCTTTCCCAACTGGGCAACAGGTTGAAGAGGTCTCAGCGGCCTAAGGTACTAAATAGACCTAAAATGTCCTGTGCAGAAGGCAACGGAAGACCACTGCACTATACATATATCCCTAATAGCAATGGAAAAGTAAAAAATAGCCACGGCCCCGAGTGCCTGGCGGCCCTTTAATGGGTCAGGGGTGCTAAGAATCCCCGGGTGGAAAACTGGACCGGGATCACCAGTACGGAACAGCTTTTCCGGATGGCGCAAGACCGACAAAAGTATTCAGAGCTAACAGCCAACCTCCAGTAATGGAGAGGCACTTCGAGAAGAAGAAGAAATGCTATCAAGAAGCCTAAAACAACATAAATGTTTTTTTGATAATCGTTTTACGAATTCACTACATTTGTTTTTGCTTTTGTTTTTGTTGTGCAACAAAAAAATATAAGAAGCGCTCCTGGTATTGATTATTCATTATTAACACTTTAACAGCGGATCACGTACTCAGTACGTGATACAAAATATTCTCGAACTCGCGAATCACGTACCGAAGACGTGATCGACATTCATACAGTTTATTTAAATATCACGCACTCGATTCATTATTTGCGTCGTACCAGCGATTAGATTAGTCTTTAGGGAGCTAATGGGTTGGCCGTTGCTGAGTTGGCCACGAAGACCCATTCTGTTCAGGGTTGGTCACACTCACGGGTCAACACCCATCCGGCGGCCTCCACGTATGAAGTGCGAGCCCGGGCAGAACTCTGGCCGTAGGGCTAGTTTCTCCTATAGGAATCAACCTTCTGGCGCTCCTGGACGGTCTGCGCACCGTGCGGCGTGAGACAATCGACTGTGCACTCTGACTAACAGTCGGGGGAGTCTGGAAGCAGTACTGTTTCCTATAGAGCGGGGGTGGTTGCGGACCTTACGGCGACTGCTCTCGAAACGACCATCGGCTACCCGATCCTGGATGAACAGCCGGGCAAAGAATGCCGTGGTCCGCGATAGATTCGGTATACACCGTTTCACCGCTTCTTAAGGGAGAGGACCGCGCAAGCGACCTCGAATTCGTAACCAATCGAGAGACTGGAGTAATCTGGTCGCAAGTAAGGGAGTGAGTGTAAGCCCGCTGGGTAAGGGTAACACTCCTGGCTATCTTGCGGTTAAGGCGTTGGCCTCTTACGGGCATGTGGCGGAGCTTGACGGTGGACTTTTTTGTCTAAGTCTTCTGCGCTCACTCCAGGGAAATAGAACGACTAATCATTAAAACTTCCTGATGTGACAGGCTCGCCCGTTGTAGTTGACATTTCTAGCAGTAGTAACAACGGGATAATAATAATAATATTTGTTAACAGACGTTTCTCGTCAAAAGCTAATAATTGAAATATATAAATAATACCACTAAGAGATTAGTGGTGTGATTTAGTTTTAAAATATTTCTAAAATAGTCATAAGTATTATATTACCCTCGAGCTTATTGGTTAGTGGGCCCATGGCTTATACAAATTTATTTATTTATTTATTTATTTTCAGGAAAACCAACAGCTAATTATAATTTAACAAAGCCGGAGTAACATAACAGAGAGCCAATTAAAGGTTTTCACGTTTAAATAACAGTGTAGAAACATATGTGATCTTTCAATTAAAGCTATCGTATAAAAATGCATCAAAAATTATTCAACAATTAATGCTAAAAAATTCACTGTTCAGCCGCTGCCTAGCTGAGTTAACACTCGTACAGAATAGATCAAAGTCAAAGCGTTTAATCATGTCATTGAAATTGTCACTTGTTCGCCACAGAAATGCATTTTGCCTATAGTTGGTACCAGCATGAGGAACATGAAGAGCAGGGTTAAAGGATGATTCATGCTACACCGGGCCGGGGCCGGGCCGGGCCCCGGCCGAGTCGTTTCCAACGTGCTCCGGCCGGGCCAGTCATTCATGCTACACCGGGCGTGACCGGGCCGTTTCCGAGTTTATTTATCCCACGGCCGTGTCCGCGATAACTAGTAGAATAGAATAGAATAGAATAACTTTATTGTGCTATAAAAACATAACTTAATGAATATTACGCTGGTTTTATAAAAAAGACAATTTATGCACAAATGGCGAACTTATCTAACTAGTGTTGCGTCCATCTATTTTGGCGATAATAATATTTTTTAATTTCTATTTTCGCTTGATTGATAAGTGTGTTATTAATGCAATTTTCACAACTTGAGTTGGCAGCTATTGCGATTGCCTTTGAAGACGAAGTATTGGAAACACGAACTGAATCTAATAAAAGAAGATGGAGTGTACATCCAGCCTGGAGAAAACGACAATCGGAGGGAGAATTCGCCACGCTCTAAAAGGAATTAATAGGTGATGAGAGCAAATTTTACGGTTATTTTAGGATGTCTAAAGAATGCTTTAGCATATTTCTTGGAAAAATAAAACGTGATTTAACCAAACAAAATTCAAGATTTCTGAAGCATATCTCTCCCATTGAACGATTAGCAGACCGGAGCCGGGAAAACAATATCCACCTCCATTTCGACGCCGTGCTCCGGACGTGGCACGACCGGTCACGGCCGGAGCACGGTCAAGCATGAATTGCTTCATACAAAAGTATACTATAGATATCTGACCGTGTCCCGGCCGGGGCCCGGCCCGGCCCCGGCCCGGTGTAGCATGAATCATCCTTAAATCTATTGAGTTTGGAAGGAACACGGAGATTAATTTTATTTAGTAAGTCAGGACAGTTAATATTATTGGAGGTAATTTTACAAATAGTAGCTTTATCCTTTACGTGACGTATTAGTCGTTTTTAAATACGTTCAATTCTCAGCTTGTATGTGGGAATAATTATGTGATCGAAGATTCAAACAATTTCAATCTGAACTCTTAAAGATTTTTGTGTTGCTGGCAACGCCATGGCCGCAGCCGTGGTAATCGCTGTCACGACCACCAAACTCATTTTCCATCAAATGAACGACTCCTTGTGTTGCCTACCAATGCGAAATACGAATGTTTGAATACGAATCAAAGCCGACGCGACTCGGAGGGTATGCTATATTATACCTATGGCATAATATACTGCTTTGGCGGAACGCTGCGCCGATTCAATATCAATTTTTAAAAAAACTTTAGTAAATTAGAGAATCATCTGAAAGTATGATAAGGTACGGCCTTAGGGTACAAAGTTTAGCCAGTGTACGCAGGGTACTTATCAATATACTAGTTTTGGTATTCGTTTGTCGTTTGTACTTTTTTAAACTGAAAATCTTTTGAATTTCTTTAAACTTTTACCGTCGAGTCGCCTTACTTGAGTCAAATTTTGACTTTAACCCCTCGAGCCTCAGAACGACCGATCGGACTCAAACGTAAAAGCACAGTTGCGCCTTGTTGAGACCGATCGGACTCTAAAGTTAGTATTTTAAAGTTTTAATATGCAACAATTCTAAAGTGCAACAACGGTTTATTTATTTATTTGTTGTGTGGGGCTTTTGTAAGGTCTTTATGAGCCTTGTAACACTGCGACCATTGCTGATCTATAGTGTTCGCCACCTACTATAGTTCTGCGCTAAGCCTCCTGTCATTTAAGAACCGCAACAGGCTTTTGGCGCCAGATTGTTTTACCTTCTTAGGTTGGAGGTAATGAACACCCAAGTGGGTGTATCTTTTACGCATCAGTGGGCCACATTCGCACATGAGGTGCAGAGGAGTTTCCTCTGCCCCTTGGCAGAATCTGCACATTTTGGTGTCTCGGAGCTTGAGGTTGTACATGTGTTTGTTGAGGCCACAATGCCCCGTAAGCGCCCTCACCAGTATGCGTAGATTGTTCCTATTTAGCGATAAGGCCTCACGGGCCGTCTTAGGGTCGTAGACCTTAATTAGCGCTTTGCATTGATTCAACCCTGGCGTGTTGTTCCAGTGGTTGACGGATTGTTCTAAACATATTTGTTTGAGAATTAGGTTTGCAAGGCTTTTTGGTACGCCACAGCAAGGTTGTGGACCGCATAACGTTCCCTATGCTCCGGTCTTAACAAGTTCGTTGGCTTTTTCATTTCTTACCCATCTCGCGAACCCATCTTAGAATTACCCTGTTCTTTTTGCCCAGGGAATTCAGTAGTGATACGCAGTTTTGCACTAGCTTTGAATTAATAGTATTCGAGGCTAGTGCCATAAGAGCTGCCTTGCTATCCGAGTGGATATAGATACGGTGGTTGGCGTAGTTCTTATGGAGGTTGATACGTAGTTATTACGGAGGAAATACGTAGTTCTTATGGAGGCAACAACGGTTTGGGAGAAATTGATATTTTGGTCGGCCGCCATAATAAATCGAAAATTTCCATAATTATACATAGTCTTTCAAAGACGTGCGCTCGCGGAATCTCGCGGCTCGAAAGGAAAAAATAAATGTACAATGGATTTAATTATGGCAACAAACTTTCAACCAATTTTCAGGTGAAAGTCTATAAGTTGACTATAACACGGAAATATAATATTAAATTAAGTTTTCTCACACAAAAAAAAACCACCTGTCTCATGTTAGCTGCCAAAGTTGCCATACTTGACAGCTATGACAGGCGTGAAAAATACACGACACAATCATGTTAGATCCTTATGTTTTACGTTGAGATATTTTTAAACTTATAAAGAATCGTTATGAATAAAATACAAAGAAAAAAAACTGTCGTATTATTTTTATTTTGAAAAAAATAATGAAATATTGAAATGAAATCGTTTATTAATGGTAATTTTTGGTGCCGAATCAATTGCATGCATGTTAATCTTCTCAATTCTTACAAAATATACGGTAAAGAATTTGAAAACTACCTTAAAAACCTGAAAAAAAGTTAATATTACCACTAAAAAAAGCAAAAACCTTACAAAAATGTATATTTTTATTACTGCATTAATGCAAATATTGTTGATATGGTTTTTATTTAGTAGTACACTAACTAAATATGTCTCTTTTTCTACACCACGACATATTTCGAAGTTTATTTCGATAAAAACAAAGCTTACCTTTGTGCCGCGACTTCGTAATCTGATATAACCAAAAAGGTCTTCAAAAAAAAGAAAAAAATATGAGCACAAACAACTTATACGCTTGAAGGTTCCGATGACAGTAACAGTAAGAATGGCAAGTTTTTGAAAAGTGGAAATAAATTCAATCAAAATGTAATCGAAGTTTTGTCTCAAGTAAGGATATCCTCTCCCCGTCAAGTAAGGCGATTCGACAGGTACAAGAATCTTAAACTATTATTAATCTTACCGCTTACATGGCCTCTCAGGAGACTATGTTTCAAAAATGTCAAGGTTTAACCCGTGTTCGCGTAGCACATTTTGAACACTTTTTTATATTTTCTGAACTCTATATTAAGGAGCTAATGGGCTGTTGGAGTAGGCCACGAAGACCTATTTCTTCAGGGTCGGTCACACTCACGGGTCAACACCCAACCGGCGGCCTCCACGCATGAAGTGCGAGCCCTGGCATGACTCAATCTTCTGGCGCTCCTGAACGGTTTGCGCACCGTGCGGCGTCAGAACATCGATTGTGCATTCTGACTAACAGTCGGGGGAGTTTGTAAACAGTACTGTCTTCTATAGAGCGGGGGTAGTTGTTCACCTTACGGCGACTGCTCTTGAAACGACCATCGGCTACCCGATTCCGGGTGAACAGCCGGGCAAAGGATGCCGTGGTCCGCGATAAATTCGGTAGACACCGTTTCGCCGCTACGTAAGGGAGAGGACCGCACAAGCGACCTCGAACTCGTAACCAGTCGTGAGACCGGAGTAATCTGGTTGCAACTGGTGAGAGCGCGAGCAACATACCTGGCTATCTCGCGGTGAGGCGTTGTCTTCTTACGGGCATGTGTTTTGTCATAAGTCTTCTACGCTCACTTCACGAGAGACTTCCTGAGGTGACGGGTTCGCTCGCTGTAGTCGAGAGTTCTAGTTGTTGATTCTTGGAAGTCTTGCCGGGAAAGTCTTGGAGTGAAACAACCGAGTTTTTTCACCATACCTACCTAATTTAATTACATACAAAAACTGCTCATTTATTGTTTTGTTCACATCATTTATTTATTATTATAATAGTTTTGATTAAATATTAAATTACAGCTAAATTGAAATTACAAATATTGAAAAAAATATATTTTTTTAAAACAACGTCATATTGATTATTTGCTGTTCAAAAAATATGTTCACGTTTTCCACTATAATCGGACTTGTATCTAAGAATATACTAACAATAGCTCCCAAAAATTACCTACTCTTTTAAATTTATTTTTCGTATTTTTTTACGACTTGATCACCGCACAGCTCCCCCCTCTCAACACTTAACCTCAAATTACGAGCAAACATATTATTAATAGTGTAATCCGAATGTAAGGGAGGGCGCACACAGCTCCTCTATGCGACGGCGACACGCCACCAAATTGAATGCAAATATTCGGGAAAATATAATCGCCTGACGATTACAGCTTTAGCTGTAATTATAGGAATTTGGCGCGAAAACGGCGCGATTTAAGAATAAAGGTTTGTTAAATGTAATGATTAATAACAATTTATTACTTTTGCTATAATTCTAGCGGGATAACGGCAAATGCCGGCATGTAATTCAGTAGTGAAAATCTCACAACCGATCGTTTCCAACACATAATATGGTAATGTATTACATGAATTGGCGCCCAACGTAGGGCCTATGTAAAGATATATGACAGTTAAAATGGCGGGAAACATCGCACAGCGCATCTAGATATCGGCGAGTCGAAATGCGGTAGAAGATCATTTGTTTACTATAAAAAGCGTAAAAAACACAAAAATGTATGCCGGGCTTGCCCCATTCACCAACCCTGAGCACGCCACTGGTATACATAAGTATTAATTGAGAACGGATATAACTCGGGCATCATAGGGTAATACCAATAGTAGAATTATAGAACAGAAGAGATCTTTCTTAAAGTATGGATTCTATACCTGGTAGGTATATTAGAGAATAAGGCGAACGTAAATTGTATAGAGCTTGAGTAAAAGATAGCTAGTTATGATAGAAAAAGCTTTTCCTATTAAATTTAGAAATATAAAACATAATAGAATAAGTTAAAATAGTCTTGAATTATGACACTGGCTTAAAAAACAATGTATGCATAAATGTCCGACTTATTACTATAGATATATCTGAGAGCCGACCGTTTGATAACCTATTTTTTAATTATCATCGTACAGTACTTATCGAAGTAATAAAGTTAGATTTAAAATAAACCAATACAAAGATATGCCAATAAGCTATGTCAAGATTCAGTGGCGTAACTAAGCCGTTGCAGCCGGTGCGGCGCACCTAGGCCCAAAATGAAACTTTCGTTACGATCGACGTTCCATCCAACTCTACTAACAAACGGATGTCTCAACACTGATCGATGATTTTGCAGAGTGCAAATCAAGACATAAGTCATTCTAGAAATGTATTTATTCATATTTTTTTATAATACATGGCATGAACAGTGGCGTAGCGTGCCTTGGCGTGGCCCCGTATAAAAATTTGTATGGGGGCCCTTAGGAAGGGTAAATATTTCTCACAAAAGAAAAAAAAATGTTTGCATAAAATTAAAAGAAATATTTATTCATCTTTTACAAACAATTCAAATTAAATATACACTCTCCTTGCCTTTTTTCGGCAAACTGATTTATTAAATCATTTATAGCTGATGATGACTTTAGTTTTTCTAAAATTTCTGCCTCTATGGACAACAATAACAGGTCTGACAGACGTTCATGTCCCATCGAAGTTCTTAGGTATTTTTTTATCAGTTTTAATTTTGAAAAACTACTTTTAGCAGTTTCAGTTGTAACTGGAAGGGTCAAGAATAAAAGGCATGCTGTTATTACCTCCGGAAAACTGGATGCAAGACTATTGAATTTTATCAGCAATAAATCAATAAGTTCCTTAAGAGGGTCCTGAGCCTATGCCGTTACACAAATTTAGGTAATTTACGCTTGCCGGCAGCGGCCACTCACGTATGTATGAGTAAATCGCATACATTGATAACGCTGAACAGACGGTCGCCCGCCAAAGCGAAGTAAGCCGCATTTTATCATTTTATTGCTCATAGCAAATTGCAAATAACAAAAACTGCAAATTGTGATAAAAGCAAATCCTTTTGCACTCGTATTTTTTAGACCAAAATAGTCGATTTGACCCGCCGTTCCGACATATTTGGCCCAGCGGACTCAAAATAACGGCCGTTTTTCAACTTTGCTCCACTGGGTAACTACTTAGGAAAAGATTCTCTCAACATTCGCATTATGACCAGGTATGTCGTATAAATATTGACTCATCACAATTAAATTGCATTTCCTCTCCGAAACTTCAATTTCATGAAATATATTCAACCATTTATCATGCATGTATTTTTTGGTCGTTATCTTTTCGCTTTTACATGAAATCCTTAAGGTATGATATTTCTTCATAGAAACCATCTGTAATAGCTATGCCGGCGCCAAAAAACGAAGTGCGAGAATTGGAGAAGAAAAAAAGAGATAGCTGCCGGAAATTGCAAAAAATGTACCCTAAAAATCGTCCATCAAAACATGCAAGGAATTCAAAATATAACGTTTGATGCTGGATTGGCGCTCGAAGAGAAAAATGTCGATATTTTCTGCATAAGTGAATCGTGGTTTAAGGAAGAAGAAAAATACATTGTAAACATTTCTGGTTATGTATTAGACAATAGCTTCTCAAGAACAGAACGCATTAGGGGAGGTTCTGCCATTTTCACCAAACCAGATGTACGAGTCAAGATTCGCAAAGATATATGCAAAATATGCCTTTATTGTAGATAAATTATCATCTTTCCTACATCCTGCTATTGTGGAGAGCAGCGGTTCTTAACCTTTTTGGCTGGCGACCCAAAGTACGAATATATTTGAAGTACGCGACCCTAATCTAATTTTTTATTTTATTTTCCAGTGACAGGTGCTAAAACGATATATTATGTAATTTTATAGGATGTAGTTGTAAAATTAGAAATAACAACTTTATTTAAATGTTTTGTATTAAAATCAGACAATTCAGCATTAAAGTAGTTAAAAAATTACAGCAAAATAATTAGTGACTACTGGTGTTGTATTTTTGAGCAAAGATCATGTACAAGTGGAGTTATGTTTATAGAAAGTGCACACCGCATATGAGGATTCAACCTATCCCTGTACTTATTATTCATAACAGCAAGGCATGACAATCCCGCTTCACATAAATAAGTAGTTAAGAATGGTAGCAGGGTTTTTTCAGCTTCATTGCTCAGAACAGAACTAACATGTAGCGATTGTGAACGGACAATAGATGGCAGTAACACAGCCTTTAGTCCTTGTTCTGTGACTAGTAATAATTGTCACTATACTAGTTTAGTGACATCGATCGACCTATCAATACAAAATAAAAATATTCGCAATTAAAAACGTCAAGTTTTACCACTTCTTTAAAGTCGTTTGGGGGATTTCCGCGACCCAACCCAATACCTCTCGCGACCCGAATTTGGGTCGCGACCCGAGGTTAATAATCGCTGGTGGAGAGGTTGTGAGATTCATCCAAAAAATTGAATTGGCCATTGCAATCTCACCCTCGCACTGCCGCTGTCCGCCGACACGCCCGTTGCTCTCGATTTTTGAAAAATACCGAGTCTCATTTATTTCGCGGGACAGAGTTTGTAAACCGGTGACATGTCCCAGTGTACCGAGACGTATGGCAACCCTATGCTAGAGATAGGGACGTATTTTTTATTGTATAATAATCTGCAACGTGCTCCCTGTCTATAATTTGATATCTTCTGCACATTTCACTTATTAAATTTTCCGTGCGCATGTACCTGTCTCGTCGAGAGTGAACTCAATAACGAGCCAAGAATGGCTCACGGCCTTCGCCCCCGACAATAGTGGTATTATTTCCGCATGGCCGCACGCGCTCAATACATTCTATCCCGAGATCGTCTCCGCTATAATACTCGTTTACAATAAGGCATTTGCGAATGTGAAATCAACGAACTGGAAGGATAATTCATTCAAGGGCTCCGCCACCTGAGCTGTCGCGATGCATAAACTGTGATTGCGCAATGAGAACGATGATAATGATGATGATGACGATGGGATATGATGATGATGATGGGATAGCCGATAGCCTGCACGTAGTCCTACTTTTAGGACATGGGTGAACCCCAAATGTCTCTTAGTATTCTGCTTAGAATATACTATGAAGAAAGAGTGAAGTAGGTAAGTGAATGTAAGAGTGAAGTATAATAGGGTAAATCGAGGAGAGATGAACCACTTTTTCGTGGAGCGTAATTTTTCTTTCATAGCCTTTTGGTCTATCTCTCCCACACTGTATGGGCGAGTTGGACCACCTACTAAGTAGAGATGGTTACCGAGTCATACATCAAATGTTAGAGTTTAATGAAATTTAGTTTAGTTTAATGAAACTTAGGTGCACAAATTATTAATATATTTTTAAATATGTATCTTGAATATATTTAAACATTGAACTTATTACCAAAAAATATTTAACTTTGTTGTTGGGTATATATTGTATTGAGAGTGGATGTTTTTTTTTTTGACTAGGTAATTTTATAACAAATCTTATATTACTTAACATACCTATATTAAATATTAATGACTTTTCATTATTTTCTTACTTATATCTTTATTTTTTCTTTATTTTAGTTTGTACTATGATGTTTGTCATTCTCTTTTCATTTGTTTATTTGTTTATTTATAGTCTATATTGTGAAATTTCACAATGGGCGGGTTATTATTGTCATACGACAATCTCTTACAACCAATCCTACCATGAAGTGTTTACATGTATGTGTGTGTCTTGTTATTGCATTCGATCGACAGAATTGAAAATGCAATTCCGTTAATTTTATCACAACGGAAAATGGTGACCCAGTCGGGAATCGAATCGGAACGTTACAATGTAAGATCAGACGACCTAACCACTATGCCACCGGGTCGTGTAAGTTTGTATAATATGGAGAATGTTCCATTTAATGCCGATTATATAATGGAATTGCGTTTTATTTAATATATTTTTTTTAATTTTTATTATTCTTTGAGGACCACATTTTAGGGCAAATTAGTGTTATTAGCATTTTAATAAAACTTTTACATAATTTAACTGTCCACCCTAGAACGGGCTAGTCTTAGTTGGGTGACAGAATCAAATAAGCAAAATGTTTAGGTTTTGACAATACTCATCCAAAAGTGTAGGAATGCCTACTTGCTCAAGTAGAACTGAATTGTATTGCTTATTGCAGTGTTTGTCAACCTTTTTTAAATAGGAAACCCCTTTAGAAAAAAATAATTCTTACGTGACCCCCCCCCCACCCCCTCTTAGACTGTAACTTAGATTTCTCGACCCCCTCAGTCTCGCCCACAGCTGTAACTGTAAGTATTCAATGTTTTTTTTTTAAAAACAATGGCGAAAACCACATAGTTTTAACTATTTTTAACTTTCGAACCTGTGCTTACCTGTTTCCATCTTAGATCAACATAATGCTTTGTAAAAGATATAGCAAAAAACACAAAATTAATATGTTTCTTTTCCGAAACTGTAAATATTTACATATTTGCATATAAAGATTTTGTAATATTTTTGATTTGTATTTTTAGATAGCCTGCGACCCCACAGAAGTCTCTTCGCGACCCCCCAGGGGGTCGCGGCCCACTAGTTGAAAAACACTGGCTTATTGTATTGCAAAACAACTGTCAAATTCACTTTTTTATGAGCTCATCAACATATTAATTTGTCGGCCAGCACAATTCCTCCTATCAGGCTTATCGCCGATTCGATTAGGGGAAGGGTAGACTCCGCTTAGTAATAATTATGGCAGCGCCCGTAGCGCACTTGAGCGTGGTATGCTGCGATACCGAGGGCAAAGCACCTACGGCACGATTGGATGGGGTAAGGCTATTAAGTCATTTCCTATTCGACACGTGGCGGCGTGATTGGCGGAGACGGCTAGTGGATGACACGGACATCGTTCCGAAAGTGGGTTTAAATAGGCAATTATTAAAACTAGATTTCAAGTCCGTCATTGATCATTTTCAGGGGGTGTTAATGGGCCCTTGCTGAGTTGACCACGAAGACCCATTCTGTTCAGGGTTGGTCACACTCACGGGTCAACACCTATCCGACGGCCTCCACGCATGGAGTGCGAGCCTGGGTAGGACTCTGGCCTTATGGTTAGTTTCCCTTGGAAATCAACCTTCTGGCGCTCCTGGACGGACTGCGCACCGTGCGGCGTAAGCCAATCGACTGTGCACTCTGACTAACAGTCGGGGGAGTCTGGAAGCAGTACTGTTTCCTATAGAGCGGGGGTGGTTGCGGACCTTACAGCGACTGCTCTTGAAATGACCATCGGCTACCCGATCCTGGGTGAACAGCCGGGCAAAGGACGCTGTGGTCCGCGATAGATTGGGTAAACACCGTTTTACCGCTTCGTAAGGGAGAGGACCGCGCAAGCGACCTTGAACTCGTAGCCAATCGAGAGACCGGAGTAATCTGGTCACAATTGGAAGTAAGGGCGTGAGTGTAGGCCCGCCGGGTAACACTCCTGGCTATCTCGCGGTTAAGGCGTTGACCTCTTACGGGCTTGTGGCGTAACTAGACAGTGGACTGTTTTGTCCTCAAGTCTTCTGCGCTCACTCCAGGGAGATAGAACGACTAATCGTTAAAACTTCCTGAGGTGACGGGCTCGCCCGCTGTAGTCGACAACCCTAGTTGAACATTTTCAGGTTTTAAAATGGGTTTTTATTAATATATTATTATTGCTATTGCTTTGTTTGTTCCTACTCTTTATTGTGAAATGTCACTTGGGCGGGTTTATTATCATACCGACAATCTTTTACAACCAACCCTACTGTAAAGTGTTTATTTGTATGTGTGCGTGTAACGTGTGTGTGTAAAGTGTGTGTCTTGTTGTTGCATTCGATCGACAGATTGAAATGCACGGTATCAAACTGGACGTCGTGTATACAGACCTTAGTAAGGCTTTTGATAAGATAAACCGCTGTATTATTATTGGTAAATTATTCAAGTTATGTCAAAATGGTGACTTTTTAAGATGATTCACGTCGTATGAAAACACTAGCTGACCCGTGCCCACTTCGTTGGGCGGTAAAACTTTTTACCTGTGATGAAATTATGAGTGTGGTTCGGTTAGTACTGAGTGCTATGATTTATTTCCTGACTGCCAATAGAAGGGTTATATTTTTACTGCATATGTATGTATGTATTTGCATGACAATTTGACCATAATACCGTTATTTGTGAGTGACTTCTTGTGAGTGTTTTATTTGTGAGCGTATTATCTCTTTAACTATTTATGCAGTAAAAGAGAAATTATATGCAGTACAAGGGAAAAGTCTTTAGTTTTAAACACTTGTAACAAAAACTGCCTATTTTGTTGTCTTGTTTTCGCGCCTTTGTGCAGATTATGTTCGCTGCACCCGTTTTTCCATGTTTTCCCCGTGTTTAGTCATGTTTCCTGTTGGTTTTCGCTGTTTTCATGATTTTCTCCCATATTACGACAATTAAATGAACCATTTACGAAATTTCGTAAACATCAAATTTTTGACAGATAGAGCTGTGCCGTCATAGTTTTTATCGCCCTACGCGATTCTGGCTATTAATCGCGGTTGTGCTGGTCTAGCCCTACCTTTTATGGGCAACAGACCAGCTGTGAGAAAAATTTCGCGGTTGGCAGAGTGAGCGGCATTTCGCCAGCTGAGCTGCATTTATTTTTTAATGCGGAGTTGAGGGAGTTTTTTTTTAAATGTAGACGGAAGTGTGTGTGACTTATCTGGTAAACATTTAATCTCTTTTTGGGTAGCTTTTCAAGTAGGATCCTCGCGATTTTAACGGATTTTTTTTATTGATCGCAGCTTGCGGCATCTATGAACTTCTGACACATGCGTATTTTAATTGCTGCTAATTAAGTAACGAAATCGTCACTAAATGTGACGGGACTTGCCTCCACGTCAGGAAATTTGCCTTCATATCCGGAATTAACCTCTTTATTTGACTGAACACATGTGACGTGCCGATAAGCGGAATTTGAAGAAAAGGGTGCCTGTGGGCGAATAAACACGGATACTTTGCATAACCTTGTGTTTCTTTTTGTGCTTTAATCTTTTGTGTGTCTGAGGAAAAGGGTTTTCTGTTGGCCAAATTCAGTGCCGATCAATAAAACCCACCCTCTGAGATCGATTTTTTTTTTAGATTAATTTTTTTTCAAAATGTCTTTCGGGTATCTTTTTTAATATAATTAGTTTCCTTCTTTTTCTTCAAAAGTAGGTGGCGTCCTTTTTTCTTTCATTCTTTTGGGTTTTGGTGGTTTCTACCGTGTTTTTTTTTAAACACGGAAATTAGTATTTTGCGGTTATAAAATTAGCGCTCCAACGTTAGGCCTGTAAATTGGATTTTGGCTGTCAGAACATTCTTTTCCTCAGCCATTGAAGCACGATTTTTTAAGCACTTTGTTTAGAAATTGTATAAAAAATTAGAAGCATTTTTTTTGTTTTTATATAATTTTTATTCATAGCGATTGCCGCGAAAGAGGTTTGTAAGCACCGTCTTTTTGTTTTTGTATTTAGAAGCAACTTTTGTCATTGAATTAAGCGGTATTGTGTACTTGCAGTTTTGTCGGCATTAACAGCATTTTTTGTAATTTAAAGCGGTTACCGTGAAGAAGTATTTTGTACTTGCCGTTTTTTATGGTTACTATATTTTTTTGTCAGAATCTTAGATTTAAAGGCAATATATTAATTATTCTTTTAATACTTGGCATTGTTTAGCAGCAGGTTGTTTGTTATTTTAAGGCGGTTTCCGCGAAAAAGTTTTACGCTTGCCGTTTAAGTTTGTTAATATCATACTAATTATTTTTTGTTAATTTTCAGATGTGAAGGCAATTATCCTGGTGAGGTAAGCAGCCAAATAAATCAGAGGTGCCGCAAGCAGTTAAAAAAGTTAGTTAGTTCCATTTTATTTTTTATTTTTTTTTATTTATTTTCTTTTGGTTTAAATTTTTTTTTGGTGGGATTTAAAATATATATATAAATGATGGCGTCTCCAGCGATAGTGTATTATGCTGCGTCACATTTAGTAAAGGCAGAACTCGATTATGAGTTCACGATTCGGGAGGTCACTCCAACCAATGTTGAAGCGATGAGAAAACAATTTAATTCACTCTTAAGGGAGTTTCCAGCTGAATCAATTACCTCAACGGATTTAGATCCGGATTCAGAATTTCAAGAATGTTCGATTAGACTTTCTTGTCTCCAAGAACTTATAGAGGAATTTATTAATAGCAAACAGAAACTTTTATATAAACGAATTAGCACTAAAACTGCACATATCTTTCATAGAGTTTCACGTATAAATCCTGCTAATTCAGACTCCAAGAAATTATTAGATAATTTAAAGGAGGAAGTTTTGGAAATTGTCGTACTGTTAGAAAAATATTTAGAAATTGTTCGTTCGGCTAGCCCGTTACCAAATCCTGTAGTTCTTCCGATACCTTCTACTTCATTGCACGAGGGTGAGAAGCTTAGTCCTGAGGTGGTTCCTTTGGGCAGGAATTCTGAAGTGACGTCAGCTCCGTATATACAGCATGTTGATACGACACCAGTTCCTTTGGACAATAACTTTGTCATTTCTGACGAACGCATTCTTAAACCTTTAAATCTTGGTTTTACATTTGACGGCGATTCCTGTGTGGTCGAGTTCTTAGAACGATTGGATGAGATTAGGTTTTCGCGGAATATCTCGGATGCCAGGATGCTGAAATCGGCTTGTGAACTATTCCAGAAACAAGCGCTTAGTTGGTACCGTGCTAGAGCTTCGAGCATTTCCAGTTGGAAGCAGTTAGTTGCTGCACTCCGCTCCGATTTTGGCAGTTTAAATTACGATGCTGAAGTTTTGTCGTTTGTACGGGGACGTAAACAAAAGTCGGACGAGAGGATGCATATTTTTGTTTCGGTCATGTTGGGCTATTTCAACAGGTTGTCAAGGCCATTGTCTGGCGAGGAACAGTTAGGAATTATCCTTTCAAATATCTCAATTTCTTACCAACGACATTTCATGCTAGTTGATATAAATTCAATCGACGAACTTCTGCGTTTAGGAAAAAAAGTTGAAAATGCACAACAGCGTATCAACGCATCTAATGCAGCCACTCCTGCCCAAGCTAAGGTCAAGCCTTCTGGCTCGAAAGCAGTTTATGCGGTCGACGAGTCTCCTACCAAATGTGCGACGGAGGAAGTGAAAGTTGAACAGAAGTTCAAAGAGTGTAACGTTTCTTCTGCTGGTCCATCCCATCGTGGTGGTTTTCATCGTGGCGGTTTTAATCGTGGAAATTTTTCCCGTAATAATTGTTCTAATGGTAATTCGTCTTCTGGTAATTACAACCAAGGAGCCAATAATAGTTCGCGTGGTTCACGCGGTGGCACGCATCATGGCTATTCTAAATATTGCTATCGTTGTGGTAGGTTTAACTACACGGTAGCCACTTGTCCGGAATGTTCTAAGAATAACCGGCCTGGTAATTCCCCGGTTTCAGAGCCAAAAAACTCGAAAGGCGGGGCAGAATAGAGGATTTTCTACATTCTGCCTCGATATTGTTTGCAAATGAGAAGGATAACCGTCGCCCTTTCTTAGAAGTTTCACTGGGTGATATAACGGTTTGTGGATTACTCGACACTGGATCGAGTGTTACGATTTTGGGTGCCGATTCACATAAATATTTAGTTGATATCGGTTTTACTCTTAATAAGTCTCCGTTGGTGACTTTATCCACTGCTAATGCAAGTTCGGTTAAGACGATTGGGTCTATGTTTCTTCCTTTTAAATTCAATAATCGTTGCCAGGTTATTCGAGCCGTTGTAGCTCCAGATATAGGAACTTCCCTTATTTTGGGAATAGATTTTGTCCGAGAATTTGAGTTGGCTCCGGAAATATTAAAATTCGTCAAGTTTGACTCCTGCGATGCAATTGTTTGGCATCGAGTCAATGAAGTGAGGGCCTTGCGGCCTTTTGCTTCATTGACTGGAGACCAACGATCGCTAGCAGACAGAATGATCAATAATTTTGAAAAAATTTCTTCCGAAGTCAAAGGTCTCGGTCGTACTAATTTGTTGTCCCAGGTCATTGATACTGGAGATCATCCTCCAGTGAAACAGCGTTACTATCCTTTGTCTCCAGCTAGATTGGCGCTGTTGAATGAAGAAGTTGATAAGATGTTAGAGTTAGGTGTTGTCGAACCTAGTTCCGGGGGTTGGAATAATCCAACAATTTTTGTTCCAAAGTCAGATGGTACTCTTCGTTTCTGTCTCGATAGCAGGAAGCTGAATTCTATTACGAAACCGGATGCGTATCCCCTGCCGAGAATTACAACTATCTTGGACAGTTTGAGAGATGCAAATTATTTATCTTCTATCGACTTATCCTCTGCCTTTTGGCAAATCCCTTTGGATCCTTCTTCACGAGAGAAGTGTAGCTTCACTGTTCCTGGTCGAGGATTCTTCTGCTTCAGATCTTGCGCCTTCGGCCTGAGAAACACGCCGGCGTGCATGCAAAGGCTGGCTGACAAATTGTTCGATCCCTCCTTCGAAAACAAAGTTTTTTGTTACCTAGATGACATAATTATTGTATCTGCTACTTTTGAAGAACATATAACTTTGTTAAACAAAGTATTAGATCGCTTGTTGTATGCCAACCTTTCTATAAATTTCAAGAAGTGTCAGTTTTTCCGTCAGGAATTGAAGTATTTAGGGTATGTAGTTGATTCTCACGGTCTACATACCGATCCCGAGAAGGTAAAATGTATTCTCGATTTTCCTACTCCAAATTCTCCAAAAATGGTAAAGAGTTTTCTTGGTATGGCCGGTTGGTATCGTCGGTTCATTAAAATTTTTTCTAGTATTGCTGCTCCCTTATCTCGGTTGACAAGTACCCGCAAAGGTGCTCCCCCTTATGAGTGGACGCCCGAGGCGGAAGAGGCATTTCAAAAACTAAAATCGGCCTTAGTTTCTAGTCCGATGTTGGCTTGTCCGGATTATTCAAAACCGTTCGCTCTTCATTGCGATGCATCGTTGTACGGTTTAGGCGGAGTTTTAACCCAGGAAGTGGATGGCGTCGATCATCCTATCGCTTTCACGAGTAGAACACTTTTACCCGCTGAGACGCGATATTCGGCAACCGAACGCGAAGCCCTAAGTGTTATTCATGCTGTCGAGCATTTTCGCGGTTACTTGGAGGGCGGTCCCAAATTCACTATCTTTACAGATCATGCCAGCTTACGTTGGTTTTTGCGCTTAAAAAATCCTACCGGCCGTTTGGCTCGATGGGGTATTCGTCTATCTGCTTTTGATTTTGAGATTGTCCACAAGAAAGGTGTCGATAATGTGGTTCCTGACACGTTATCTCGGTTGCTTCCCGTTTCCTCTCTGTCTGTTGTTTCCGACTCATGGTACAACGATTTGTTTAAGGCAGTGTCTGAAAATCCCGCTGGATATCCAAATTTCCAGATTAAGGACCATGAATTGTTTAGGTACTCTAAAAGCAAGTATCAACTCACCAGTTGTTACGATTGGAAGTTAGTTGTTCCGTTGCAGCTTAGAGAAAAGCTTATCCGAGAAAATCATGAGTCTGATTTGGCTATGCATTTTGGAATTTTTAAGACACACCGTCGTCTTTGTCTTCGTTACTTTTGGCCTAATTTACACGAAGACGTCGTTAACTTTGTTTCTAAATGTGAAACATGTCAGCAATACAAACATTCGAATATTTCCCCTTTGGGTCAGCTAGGAAATCCTAAGTCCTGTGCCTTCCCGTTCCAAATGGTCTCGGTCGATCTGTTGGGTCCTTATCCGATGACGAGGAACAGAAATATGCATATTCTCGTGGTGACAGATTGTTTTAGCAAATACTGTTTACTTTTTCCGTTAAAACGTGCTACCAGTAAACTTGTAAGTTATGTCGTTGAACATAATGTATTCCTTCGCTATGGTGTTCCGCAGTATTTAATTTCAGACAATGGAAAACAGTTTATCGGAAGGGAGTTCACTGAACTGATTGCGAAATATAAAATTCCAAAAGTATATTTAAACCCGAAATATTGCCCTCAAGTTAATCCAACTGAACGTCAGAATCGTAGTGTGGTCACTGCGTTATCGTTGTGTGTAAAAGACGATCATCGCAGCTGGGATCTCTATCTTTCTGAAATTCAGATGGCCATTAACGCGGCAGTCTCGGAATCAACAGGGTTCAGTCCATTTTTCCTAGTCCATGGTCGTGAACCGATTATGAATGGTTCTTTTTATGCTCAGACGCCGGAATCTCAAGCAGAGGTTATTTTTGGTAGTAGGTTGTCTTACGCTCAAAATTTGAGTGAATTATCTAACATTTTTCATGTAGTGCGGCAGAAATTGTTAAAATTACATGCACATAATAAAGTTTACTATGATCGAAAACACCGTCCTGCGGAATTTCAAGTAGGCGATACGATCTATAAAAAGACTTATTATCTAAGTAATGCTGGGAATTATTACATTTCCAAATTTGCCCCAAAATATGAAAAATGTAAGATAATAAAAAAACTCTCTGCGTTGGTGTACGAGTTAGAAAATGCTAAAGGGAAGAATATAGGTTCCTGGCATATTAAGGATTTCAAATTAAATCCTCAAGGTTCTAAATAGTTTTGTTGTATTACTCTTTTTTTTTCTCGTTAACATTCATATGAAAAGTTTTCATAGTAGTCCGACTATTTCGACTCAAATGTTTTGTCCTTTACAAAGGTGTGGTACCGATTGGTTACTATCACTGAAATCATTATGTTTGTGATCAGTCGTGCTAGCAATCTTGACTAGCACCACTGTGGGTTGAATAGGTAGCGTGAGAGGGAAGTATGCAAGGAGATGGTATACAAGGCAGTAATGGGCAGTATTCACATTCCCTAGTAGGTATAAATTATGTCGAGGTCTAACCATATAGTCATTGTAATATTTTTTGTATCCACAACAAGTTTTGTGCTTGATTGCTTGGAAGTTGTTCGGTGCTCCTTCAGTGAGTAAAGTTGATTTTGTTACGGAGGTGAGGACACCGGTTATTGATTTTTGTTCTGGTAACATGGGCCTTGTGCGTCCATGACTTTGTATTTTTTTGCTGTAGTAATGTTGTTTTTCCTCTACGGTTCGGTAGAGAGAGTTGAAAATGGCAGTTGACCTTCGCATTAACGTACCTACCAGGTTTTCACCTATAGTTAACGGGGAGAAGTTTTTTTTGTTTTAGTATGTTCTTATGTCCCGTTGGGTCGTTTCCTCCCTAAGAGAGGGAGAGTTTTTCCTTCAAGTGATTATACAAGGAGTTTTCGTTATTATTTGTAGTTGATGCTTTGGCGTTTTTGTTGTCCTATAGTAGGATAAATTGAATCGGGACGATTCGTCTGAAATCGTCGTTGGCTCTTCCGATTTCTTTTTTTTGGAGGGGGCTGTAACAAAAACTGCCTATTTTGTTGTCTTGTTTTCGCGCCTTTGTGCAGATTATGTTCGCTGCACCCGTTTTTCCATGTTTTCCCCGTGTTTAGTCATGTTTCCTGTTGGTTTTCGCTGTTTTCATGATTTTCTCCCATATTACGACAATTAAATGAACCATTTACGAAATTTCGTAAACATCAAATTTTTGACAGATAGAGCTGTGCCGTCATAGTTTTTATCGCCCTACGCGATTCTGGCTATTAATCGCGGTTGTTCTGGTCTAGCCCTACCTTTTATGGGCAACAGACCAGCTGTGAGAAAAATTTCGCGGTTGGCAGAGTGAGCGGCATTTCGCCAGCTGAGCTGCATTTATTTTTTAATGCGGAGTTGAGGGAGTTTTTTTTTAAATGTAGACGGAAGTGTGTGTGACTTATCTGGTAAACATTTAATCTCTTTTTGGGTAGCTTTTCAAGTAGGATCCTCGCGATTTTAACGGATTTTTTTTATTGATCGCAGCTTGCGGCATCTATGAACTTCTGACACATGCGTATTTTAATTGCTGCTAATTAAGTAACGAAATCGTCACTAAATGTGACGGGACTTGCCTCCACGTCAGGAAATTTGCCTTCATATCCGGAATTAACCTCTTTATTTGACTGAACACATGTGACGTGCCGATAAGCGGAATTTGAAGAAAAGGGTGCCTGTGGGCGAATAAACACGGATACTTTGCATAACCTTGTGTTTCTTTTTGTGCTTTAATCTTTTGTGTGTCTGAGGAAAAGGGTTTTCTGTTGGCCAAATTCAGTGCCGATCAATAAAACCCACCCTCTGAGATCGATTTTTTTTTTAGATTAATTTTTTTTCAAAATTTCTTTCGGGTATCTTTTTTAATATAATTAGTTTCCTTCTTTTTCTTCAAAAGTAGGTGGCGTCCTTTTTTCTTTCATTCTTTTGGGTTTTGGTGGTTTCTACCGTGTTTTTTTTTAAACACGGAAATTAGTATTTTGCGGTTATACACTTGAGACGATAAATTTACTTATTTTGATAAGAATTCATAATTGTTGATAATATGATCAATAAACATGACCTAACGATTTAAATTATTTTTAAATATAAAATACTACTTTTTGTGACTTAAATATAAAAGTTAGACATATGCTGTCGCTGACTTTTTCGTAGGCATTATCAAGCTCTACAACTTTTCCCTAGAACTTAATCATATATCTCTCATCGTTAAGGCAGCGTTAATTAGAAAAGTTTTCGTTCGACCGCTTATTCTCCGACTTACTTTGCAAATCCGACTACCACGAAAAAGTCTTTTAATTTTTCTGATTAATATATAGCCTATGACACTCACAAATAACGTGGCTTTCTATTGGTAAACGAATTTTCAAAATCGGTTCAGTAGATCCAGAGATTACTTCTAACAACCTCACAAATTTTAACTCTTTATAATATTAGCACAGATAAATTTGATAATGGTCAAACGTAAAAAAATTATGAGGCAAAATTAGCATTAGCATAATTATGAAGAAGGTCTAGTTATTATAAATCAAGCTAGTTAATATGAAATCGAAGACTATCGATGATGCTTGGTATTATAAATAGGATTAAAACGAATTTGCTACGTGTAGTTTGTATAACCCGACGTTTCGGCGATGTTGCAACCGCCGTTATCTAGGGTAGACTGAAGTACTGTCAAGCATCATCTGCTGGTAGGCGACAAACTTCTGCTGTTACTTCGCAGATAATAACGGTGTTGGGGAGGCGGGTTCGCAAAATTTTAAAATACGCCGTGTACACAACACTCGCTGTATCTTGTGTTAGTCCTTGCCCTCGGAATTGGGCGTTGAGAACATTTTAAGAAAAGGGTTCCACCTAGAAGAGAGTTTGTAGCCGTCGCGTCGTCTCTATTGAAGTTCGGGGTTCTCCTTATTTCAATGGCTTCCCGGATCATAGGAAAGTAAACTTGTTCTTGGGGTAGCACGATGGGGTTTTCGAAATTGCACTCACAAAGGTTATTTCTGCTCTTCAATATTGTTCGCAGATCGCCGATTTTTCTCGCTGAACTTTTTAACAGCTTTGATCTGTTCCATCAGCCGAGTGGCTATGGGCCGTCTCGTTTGTCCAACGTAGGCTAAACCACATCCTTTACAGGTCTCAAATATCGAACTATATATGAAGTCGGCTTGAAAAACATTTTTATATCGAATTTGTTCAGCATCTTACTTATTAGATCTGCCAGACCACAAGATCCATTTTGTTCTCGGATCGGTTCAACTCACGATTCAGCTCCTATTCAGAAGCCTCCTCGTGTGGAAGGCTACCCCGGGTAAGAATCCCGCATCTCAGGCCTCGCCACGGGGAGCCGTTTATTTACATTATGCTCCCGGACTATTATTACATTATGCTCCCGGACTATTATTACATTATGCTCCCGGACTATTATTACTAATTATTATTTATTATTAATAATCATTATTTATTATTACTTATTTATACTTGTCAGCCTATTATTGTGTAAATTATTATGGAATTAGTATCATTTTTAACTTAATTTAATTGCGAAATTTTGTTTGGAAGTTATTTGTTTTTATAATCATTTTATTTATTTATTTATTTTATTAACTAAATGTATACAGCATATTCTTTATATAAAAAAAAACATTTTATAAATTAACATCAATATAGCCATTAATACATTTTAAATTAGCAAAAAATATAAAGTACCCATTTAAAAGATAATAATTTTATAACCTTCTTTTTAAGAAAAAAGGAAAAAGAAGCATTTCTAAATATAAATGTATAATTACAATAGGGGAATGGAAATGGAAGGGAGGGATTGTTATAACACATACATACGTATACTATTGACATATATATATACATATAGACATACATACACACATAAATATATTGTATATAATAAAGTAATAAGCAAATTTAAATTAATTATCGTTCCTGAGCTTTTCTTCGACTGCGTGAAGAAAAGGCTTCCTGTCCAGAGAAAAAATGTCAAGGTCATTAAACCTGTTATTAAAAGAGGTGAGTAACCGTATCATATGTAGTAGAGTTGCTGAAGTGGCTTGAATTGCACCTGGGCAAAAGAAACAAACGACAAACTCGGGTACTTCTGGGGGGCACTCTCAAGGAAATTCGCTCAGTTAAAGCTGGACAGTCTATTAAACCATGAAGGATGTCATATAGGAAAGACATGTCGGTTATGGTCCGTCTATTATAGAGCAGTGCAACCTTAAAGTAATCCGCTCTTTCCTCATATGTCTCGAAGTTCGAGTGCTCGCGCCAATTTAGGTATCGCAAGAAACGCTTTTGGACGCACTCAACCTTGTTGACAGATGCAGCATACATCGGTGACCATATAGTGGATCCGAAGTCTAAGACACTTCTGACATATGCGTAATACAGTGTTTTTAAGGCGAGGGTGTCACTGAACGTTCTGCATACTCTAAACAAAAATCCTAACATTTTCTTGGCCTTAAGAACTATGTAATCTATGTGGTCGTTGTATGTAAGCTTCGTATCTAAATAAAGTCCGAGGTCGCGTATTAAAGATGTTTTTGGAATGTTTTCGCCATCGATAAGATAGTTATATACAATTGGCCGAGTATTTCTGGTATTTGTTTGGTGTTCTTCTTAAGACAGGCTCTGCTTATTTGGGAGCGACACAAACTATGTTTAGGTACTAACGGTGCATTTTTTTGGTGATCTAATTTTTTAAAAAAGACTAGTGGTCACTTAGCGGCATGATTTGCGGTACTGGTTCATTTCGAAGTAGCAGATCCCCAATCATTACGGCGTGCGTAGCATATTTATACCCCCAATCTGCGAATGGTTAATGGTAAAATGAAGGGTAGCTGGAATTGTCAACGCCTGCCTAAAGAGGGGCGCAGAAATGGTCGGCTGTCAAATATTTACCGCTCAAAATTGTTAAGGGATTTAGGGGTTAGGGCTTTTTGTTTGCCATCTGATGGAATGAGATGGGACAGGCGAACAGATATAATATGAACAGCTATGTATAGAAACAACTGCATTATTTGTATATCTATATTAATATTATAAAGAGGTAAAGTTTGTTAGTTTGTGAGGTTGTAGGAAGTAATCTCTGGATTTACTGAACAGATTTTGAAAACTCTTTTACCAATAGAAAGCCACTTGTGAAAGTTATTTGTGAGTAGCATAGGCTATATATTAATCCGAAAAATAAAAAGACATTTTTGTGGTAGTCGGATTTTCAAAGAAAGTCGGAGAAAAAACGGTCGAATGAAAATGTTTCTTACGAACGATGAGAGATATATGATTGATTTCCAGAGAAAAGTTGTAGAGATTGATAATGGCTACAAAAAAGTCAACGACAGCATATATCTAACTTTTATATTTAAGTCACAAAAGTAGTTCTTTATATATATAAAAAAATCGTTAGGTCATGTTTATTGATCATATTATCAACAATTATGAATTATGATCACAATAAGTAAATTTATCATCACAAGTGTTTAAAACAAGACTTTTCCCTTTTACTGCATATAATTTCCTTTTTACTACATACCTACATGGTTAAAGGATAATATGACATAGGTATGGAACCGCGACCGTATCTCGGTTGGAACTCCTGAAAGACAATATATTTTGGTACCAAATAATAACATTACATTTAATATAATATACAGAGAAGTTTTGAACAATTAAAATAAACATAATTTATTGAATCATAATCATTTCATTCACTCATTTGAAACCCGGTAATATAGCCAAACTGGCATGCAAATACGTACATACATATGCAGTAAAAATATAATCCTCCTTTTGGTAGTCAGGAAATAAATCATAGCACTCAGTACTATCCGATCCACATTCATAATTTCATCACAAGTAAAAATGTTTACCGCCCAACGAAGTGGGCACGGGTCAGCTAGTAACATATAACATTATATCATCGATTATATTGCACATTATATTGCTCAACGCGGTACTACGACTACCTAAGCGGCTAGAATTTTACTACGAAACGCAACGTGTAGATGGCACTCATAGTTCCAAACATATTATTAACCTTCTCTTGTGCAATATGGCGGCTTTCGCCGTATAGCAGTATGGCAGACCACTATAGATGGCGATCTCAACAGGTCTCTATGGTATCTTATCTCGAAAAAAAATAACAAAAAAACATAGCACATAGCAGGTAAAAAACATATCACTTATTACTTTTATTTATTTATTTATTTATTTATTTATTTATTTATTTCGGGAAACATACAGCCCTTCATTAATTATTACTAATTATTCTAATACACACTTTCGCTGGCCGACTAATTGTTTCCTACATTATTTTCTTATACGGTAGATCAAAAATTGCATTGCACTAAATTTAATTAAATTAATTTGCAATTGAACTATTGTAAGGATAGGAAAGGAGAGGGATGGGATATTTGTAGGATAGGATATAGATATTCAAATTATATTCACTGTGTAGTCACTTCCTAGACGCCCAGTGAGCTAAGGACAGCTTCGTTGAATTTAGGTTGATTCAGGTAAAAAATGTCGATATCATCGAATCGTCTATTATATGTGGTCATCAAGCGGTGCATAACAGAGTTTTGGGCGTAACTAGTATTCACACGAGGGATTTCGAACGTACGAGGAGAGCGAACCCTTCGTGGTGGAACTAACAACGACAGTTTATTTACCAAGTGAGGGCTATCAATTTTGTTGTGAATTATTTTATGCAATAATATCATATCAGCTGCTGTGCGGCGGTCTTCCAGTGAACACATACTGAAATAGTTCAGCCTGCTCTCGTAAGTTCCAAGTCCCAAGTGCTCACGATAGTCCAGGTATCTAGTAAAACGTCTTTGGACGCCCTCCACCCTATTTTTATACACGCCATATTGCGGATTCCAAATCTGCGATGCGAACTCTAAGGTGCTACGAACATAGGAAAAGTAAAGCGTTTTAAAGATGTTAATGTTCGAGAATGGTTTACATATTCTATTAACAAAACCCAGAGTCCTCAACGCCTTGCTAACAATACAGTTGATGTGTTGATCGAACGTCAGCTTTTGATCCAGTTGTACCCCAAGATCTCGAATGCACTGAACTTCAGGGATATATTCACCATTCACGCGGTATTTGAAGTTGATGCTTTCCTTTTTGCGACTGAATATAATGCTATTACATTTGGTAGCATTTAAAGTGAGCTTATTTTTCACGCAATATTCGAAGAGTCGGTCAATATCTGTCTGAATATGGAGGCAATCAGCCATGCTATCCACTTGAGCATAAACTTTGAGATCATCCGCGTATAATATATAACGTCCTCTGGTGAAGCATAAGCCAATGTCAAATATATAAGCGTTAAAAAGTAAAGGACCTAAATGAGAGCCCTGCGGAACTCCAGAAGGGACTGTCGCGAAGTTAGACCTGTAACCACCAACTGCTACAGCTTGGTGCCGGTTTGTGATATAAGAGGAAATCCACCTAAAAAGGTCTCCGTGCACTCCCAGCCTCCTTAATTTATAAAGAAGAATCGGGTGATCAACCCGATCGAATGCCTTAGCGAAGTCTGTGTAGATAGCGTCCACTTATTTTTGCCCGTCCATGGTCATTAGGATAAAGTTAGTATATTCCGCCAAGTTTGATACTACCGAACGCTGCTTGAGAAATCCGTGTTGCTCAGCAGGTAGAAAAGTTGCAATAAATGGATATAGCTGTGAGTATACCACCTTTTCGAACAGTTTACTTAAGACAGAAAGAATTGATATGGGCCTATAATTGCTAACTGTGTTTTTACAGCCTGCTTTATGAATCGGGACTATGAGTGCCTCTTTCCACTTTCTAGGGAAGATTCCTTGAGCTAACGACAGGCGGAAAATCATTAATACTATTATAATAAAATCATTAAAACTTTAATACTATTTTGATAAAAATGTTAATATTAAATTTGATATACAGGTTTCAATGCGTAATAACCACGTACTTAAATGTACAGATACATACATACACTGCAATGTACAGATAGATACAGCTTCAATATTCACAAGCACATCCAAGAAATGGTAGGGCATAACCGAAGCTCCATAACTACCTTAGTAGACACCAGAGGCAACCTTCTTCTGGATGTAGAAAGCAAGAAGACACTTTGGAATGAATACATAACCAACAAGTTCGCAGATAGCTCGAGAAACCTAACGGAAATTGTTACAGATAGCTCTGGTCCTTCTATTTTAGGGTCAGAGGTACTACGGCCATTACAATCAGCCTAAAAAGGAAAGTCACCTGGACCAGACTCAGTTCCGATTGAAGTATTACAACTCTTAGAGGAAGATCACACTGGATTGGTAACTGACCTCTTTAATTAACAAGATTCACATGACTGGAGTTATGCCTAAAGACTGGCTCAAATCAAGGTTCATCATGTGCACCTTGCCTAACACAACCAAATGTAAGGAAGTGTGAAGAGTTTCGTACGATCAATGTTATGTGGAGGTTACACGCTCAGTCTGGCGTCAGTCTGGTCATCAGTCTGGTAAATACTGATGCCAGACTGAGCGCCTAAGCCACTTACTAATGGACTGACACCAGACTGACGGATTTTTAAATATTTTAATAATTTCGTCAGTCTGGTAAATACTGATGCCAGACTGATAGTGTAAACGTTTCATCGGTCAGGCCAGCTTCAGTCAGCTATCGATTTCCTCATGCAGGTGTCTTGTTTTATCAAGTATGGCTTAACCATTTCCAATTTCCATTTCCAAAACATGCATCTTTCATCCGATAATAATTTTCGTAGTCATATTCTTCCCCAGAATCTCTTATTTCATTTAATAAGTTCAAGCGCGTGTAAAAATCTCTTCTCAGTAGCCACGATTTAACCCACCATTTCCGTTTTACTTGTTTTTTTGCAGTTAGAGCTATTATTATAGCAATACAAGTTTTTTTCTGCAATCCATTCTCTCTTTTGAAGTGTTATCTGGACGACGTTTTTGAGGTGACTGATGGCAGATTGATGCCAGACTGAGCGTGTAACCGGGTGTACCGGGTGTTCCGACCATCAGTTTACCATCATTCCAGACTGATGGACCAGACTGACGCCAGACTGAGCGTGTAACCCCCCACTTATGAGTCAGGTGCTTAAATTTTTTTCCATCGGGCAGCAGCAGAACAGAGTTAGACTTAAATGTTATGAGCAGTTGGGAGAGAGCCAGTTCGGGAGTTGGTACTCTTGAAGCCCTCTTTGCTTTGAACGTTCTCATTCAAAAATAGCACGATATACAAACAGATGTCTTCTTGTGCTTTATCGATTTTGACAAACCGTTTGATCTGGTTAGGCACGAACTGCTTATAAGGCGCGTGAATAACATTGGTTTAGTCGGCAAATACCTACATTCGAAATATTTTAAAAAACGCAACACTCAGAGTGGAATAGGAATGCACGGAGCAGGTCGACATTTGCCGCGGGGTAATTCCGGGTTGCGTTCTGTCGTCATTACTGTTCAACGTGTACTCTAAGGCGATTATGACAGAGGCCAATGTGGGGGTGAAAATGAACTGTAGCAGGTAATATATATTTATAATGGTGTCAATATACCGGTAGCAACTAGGGTTGTCAACTACAGCGGGCGAGCCCGTCTCCTCAGGAAGTTTTAACGATTAGTCCTTCTATCTCCCTGGAGTGAGCGCAGAAGAGTTGGAAAAAACAGTCCACCGTCAAGCTCCGCCACAAACCCGTAAGAGGCCAACGCCTTAACCGCGAGATATCCGGGAGTGTTACCCAGCGGGCTTACAATCACGCTCTTACTTCCAATTGCGACCAGATTACTCCAGTCTCTCGATTGGTTACGAGTTAGAGGTCGCTTGAGCGGTCCTCTCCCTTACGAAGCGGTGAAACGGTGTATACCGAATCTATCGCGGACCACGGCATCCTTTGCCCGGCTGTTCACTCAGGATCGGGTAGCCGATGGTCGTTTCAAGAGCAGTCGCCGTAAGGTCCGCAACCACCACCGCTCTATACTATAGGAAACAGTACTGCTTCCAGACTCCCCCGACTGTTAGTCAGAGTGCGCAATCGATTGGCTTATGCCGTACTGTGCGCAGACCGTCCAGGAGCGCCAGAAGGTTGATTTCCAGGGGAAACTAACCATAAGGCCAGAGTCCTACCCAGGCTCGCACTTCATGCGTGGGGGCCGTCGGATAGGTGTTGACCCGTGAGTGTGACCAACCCTGAACAGAATGGGTCTTCATGACCAACTCAGCAAGGGCCATTAACTCCCTAAGGGGCCCATTAACTCCTATATCGGTAGCAGGTAAGGTTCTTGAGCGGGTCAAGAAGTGCAAATATCTCGGTGCATGGTGGAATGAAATATGGGACTCCGATCAAGAAATTAAGACCCGGATGGAAATCGCCCGTGCATGAAATAAGTCTTGTGTTGCCGGCAAATCAGACTAAGACTCAGAACTCGGATCCTGCATTGCTACATCTGGCCAGTGGTTATGAACGGCAGTGAAGCGTGGGCCGTACTGGAACACACCAGACGGCGCGCTGCGGCTAGAAGCGTTTGAGATGTGGTGCTACCGTCGAATGCTCCGTATAAGCTGGACCCATAAATATAGCAATGAGAAAGTGCTTCAGCGTGCTGCTACCAGGCGCGGATCTATCCAGGCGCGGATCTATGAAAAAAATATCCCGCTACTGGACAATGTCATAAACAACCTCAAAAATCGACTGCCGCCCGAAACCTTAAAGGTTTTTAATTTAAACATTATAATGCCATCGGTAATAATAAAAGACGATAGTGATCACTCAAATGTAGTAGCAGATCTTGTTAGAGAGCATAAGAGTCTCCTAGGAGTTCATGCGGCAGGAGTTCTGGGAGAATACAAGATCTGGAAAGAAAGTTTTAGAAGGGAAAAGAGAAATAAACCCGCTTATTCGGAACCAAAAAATATTCTATATGTTCTAGCATATAGAATGGCCAACGAATTCATCTACCCTGGCATACATCGCCTCATCCTTATCATGGCCTCCTTGCCCGTAAGTGTGGCGACTGCCGAAAGAAGTTTTTCAACTCTGAGGCGACTAAAAACCTAGCTACGATCCACGATGGTAGAGGATAGGTTAACAGGGTTGGCACTCCTGCATATTCATTTTGATATTCCAGTAGACAAAGAGAAGATAATTGAAATATTTGCAAAGAAAAAACACCGGAAACTGCAATTTGCATTTTAATTCTGTGTTATGCACTATTATGTATCATTTGTTCGTTGTTCACTTAGAAGTAAAATAAAAACGTACGAGTCAGGAGGCCAGTATCAAAAGTGGTCATCTCCTTTTTTCGATGTCGTGAGATATCGTCATTTTCTTATTCCCAGGTGATGGTACTATTTACATGAGTAAAACTGCTTTTATTTGATAAAGTTGGCTTTTTACGGTACTATTTATCCAAAAACCTTTGTCTAAGTATAATATGTTTTCAGGAAAATCGATTTAAAATATGGACTTAACCATGTTTGAAACTGGGTAGTGGAGTTGACTAAGTTTGAAAAAGACATTTTCGGAGTTGACCATTTTTGCGACATATAAATTTGGAGTTAACCATTTTTGATACCAAAGAAATATGTTGCCATATGCCAGGGTTGTCAAAAACAAATCATGATTCTGATCGGTTTTTATTTAGTCCAGTCTACACTAGACAACATATAATAATGTTCTACATACAAAGTTAAGTAAGTTTTATAACATTCGTGATCATCTTCTATTTTAAATAGTGCAGTTATCGCATTCATTTAACCTTTACTTATTATATAATGTAAATCTACAAAAAAAACAAATTTTTAGTAAAATATATTATCAGATAAATACTACTATTTTACTAAACACAGTAATATAAATTGTTCAGAATTTTAATCAAAACACAAATTACTAACACTCTCTAAGTCTGACATAATGTTTGGACCGCACCAAGCTATATTAGCTCTGTAGGTGATTCGTATAAAGAGTGCTCTTCACAAAGCAGATTTTCTTCTAGGTCTACTGCTTTCTCTTCACCAGTGATATTGGGAAATATAACATCTTTGTAGTATTTTAGGCTTTCCATATTGGGCCACTCTTGACCAAAGTGTGTTCTTAGGAGCTTCGTGACGTCTTGTACTTTGGCTGGTTTAACTGGTATACCACTGCTAATAAGAGGTGGATTGAGATCTCCAGGGTACTTGCCGTCTTTGGTAATGCATTTACGTGTTCCCATATCGGTGTTGTAATATTTTTCTCCTCGGACAACTATATTTCGAATATCTTTTTTTAATCTTGTAAATACAATCCTTTTGCATTCAGTTATCTTAAAGTGTAGATCCTTTGTGTCTTTGGTTATGACTTTCATGCCAGTTTTTCAGTCATACACATTTGCGTCGGTTCCTAATATTTTAACGGTTGCATGTTGCCTAAAAATTGTTACGTACTCTTCCGGTTTCACTATAGTATTTTCTGACTTTATTTGTTTCTCTATGGATCCAAATACTCTATCAGGTGGAATATAAGAATGCCCAGGAACTGGGAATATCACTTCTACCCTTTTTAGTGTGGTCGGAGCATTGCATGCGAGCCATTTTGATACAACAGAAATCAGTATTGAATTTTTATTTTGACCTGGACACCCGTCACACATAAGACGTAATGTTTTTATTTCATCGAATGTTAGCACATTTGTTAGGCAGTCATACAAAGCACTAGAAATCTCATTTGCTCCTTTGGCATGTTTATCTTCTGTCCACACGTAGGAGAAAACATTATTCGGTGTGAGCTTATCGTGTGAACTTCCTTTTACAATAGTAAAATTATAGATGTACAACTGTCTTGAATAATAAGTAGCCTGATCTGGTATTTTTGGGAGGTTTTGATTCTTCTGGCAGTCAAAGGAAAGTGTCATTATTTCTGGATTAACTTCTTTTAAGAATTGAAAAAACGCATCGCCTCTTTTCTTGTGTACCTTTAGCTCATTCCTTAATGTTGCTACAGCTTCTTCATTTTTTTCTATTTTAATTAGCTCTTGGTACCTAAGGCACTGCGAACAGACGTCGCTTCTTGGATTTTGAAATCCTATATTAAATTTTGTGTTGAAGACGGTACGAAATAGATCTTTTTTCACATTAGGTCCATGCTCTTCCACAAACATCTTGTAAATTTTGGTAATGTTCAATTCAGATGGAAGATACATGCGCCTACTTTTTGTTCTGCAATAATGAGATTCCACACCTTTAAACCCTTTTATGAAGTCGCAAATTTTTTCCTTTATTTCTTTATACTGGGTCTTTTTTCTGTCTCCTCCGCGTGTTTCGCGTGCCATTAATCCTGTAGCTTTGTGTCTTTTTAGCACATTCGTCACACGGCCCTTCTTTATTTGTAATATTTTTAGGAAACTACTTTTACATACTTGCACTTACTCCCCACTAAACTTTCGAACTGTATATTTGATGCTCATTGACTTTGACGTTCCAGTGCCCGTTTTTATGCGTATTCTTGTTGGATTTTCAATACAGCAGTGTTTTAAAATGAAGTTTTCTTGATATATCTTATCTTTGAACTCATAAAATGTTTTATGAAATGCCGCAATATCGCGCATCGACAGGCTGAGACATTTAATTTTGGAGTTATGACCACAGCTTGGGCGTTCTGGCAGGTTTGAAGCGGAATACCTAAAACAATCAAATCAGTTAAAGTTACAAGTATTAAAACATCGGTTAAATGTAAAAGCTAAGAATGATTAACCTAACAACAAGTTGAAAAAGACGCTTCCAGAAACCAAAGCTCACCTGTGAAACTAGAGGTCGATTCGGCTCAGAGTACCTACTTAAGTAAATTGATACCTATGAACATGGGTTTACTATTAGTTCCTTCTCTTATTATAATAATAGTTCACTTGGTGCAATCAACACCAACTTCTAATATGTTATAAATGTTATTCTCTCTTCAAAACCGTTGGGACACCAAACTCTAAAGAGTCTGGATCCGCAGATATAACATCATCAAAATGGCCGCAGCCGCATTTTGAAAACCCCAAATTATTTTGAAAGGCTTAGCCCTATATACATGTCCAGGGTGTCAAATGAAAGATAATCAATGTTATACAATAGTATTTAATCTAATTTAATCAAGTGTTATACAATAGTATTTTCAATTCAGACTACCTTAGTAACACAGTTACGAAAATAATTAAACTTGTGTGAAAATTAAATTTTTAAATAGTCCGTATTTTGATTATAGTCTCTAAGGCATTGATTTTAGACAAAAACTACATATGACAGAAATAACGAAAAATTTATTAGCTTTCAATTAAAAAAACATTCAATTTATCAGGTGGAAAATGCCTTAGTTATGCTGCTGTTAGCAAGGCACTCACTTTAGTGCGTGCAGGCGTCGCGGGTCGGAGTCAATGGAAAGATAAATAGGTGAACTACAAAATTACTTGTTTGATAATATTAACATAAAAAAATCAAGTATGTGAAATTAGCAGTAAGAATAGCCTGTTTATTGTATAATTCCCAATCAAATACCAAGTACATATTTTCGCTGCTCCTTCACATGCACAAAGGAGGGTGCATTATAGTTCGTTCTTCCCGCATCGACATCTCATGCATTTATAAAATAAGGTTTCTTGCAACTGTTGCTGGCGTCAAGGATGTGTTTTTTTTTCTGTGGAAAGCTGATAAACTCTTCGATAGTTCTGTCATAGAGAGCTTTTGTCTAAAATGAATACTTTTGAGACTATAATCAAAATTCTAGTATTTCAGAATTTTATTTTCAAAATTTTAAAATCATTTTTGTAATTTGTAAATACCCTGAGCGCTACTCAGGGTATTTCATATAAAACTAGGTTTTGTAGAGAGTATAATATGTTTAATAACTTACTAGAAGTTGGTGTTGGTATCATCAAACGAAATATTTTGGCCCTTTTCGAAGCTAAGGGAACGTACTATATTTACATAAACTACGTACAACAATCATAGTCAGTAATACTTTCGCGATGCGAATAAGTGACAGCCCTTACTGTTTAACGGAAAAAATGCAGAGAATTACTCACCATTTGATGCGCTCTTTTTCACGTTTCCATTCACATTTTTGAAGTGCTCTTTTACGCGATTCGTTCGGAGGGACTTCTTCTACGTTTTTCTCCATACTGCCCCACACTATCGCAATAAAATAATTTGTTATTTGAATAAGAATACGAGAGATCTTGCAAAAATCTTGCTCCACCAAGCGAGACACGATGTATGGCAGACATTAGAGGAATTCAATATGGCGGCCAGAAATGAAGAGCACTGATTGGCTAAAATGGAGTTGACCAAGATTGCAACTGACATGGGATAAAGTTAACCATTTTTGCAACAGGCATGGTTTTTCTATCGTATTTTATGAAGAAACTATTAGGTGTTAGCCATTTTTGCACCGGTTATCATATTCTTTTAAATATGAAGAGACAATTTTAGCAATAAAAAAAAAACACCGAATTTGGACTTAACCACTATTGATACTGGCCTCCAGTTTTTTTCTGCAATCCATTCTCTCTTTTGAAGTGTTATCTGGACGACGTTTTTGAGGTGACTGATGGCAGATTGATGCCAGACTGAGCGTGTAACCGGGTGTACCGGGTGTTCCGACCATCAGTTTACCATCATTCCAGACTGATGGACCAGACTGACGCCAGACTGAGCGTGTAACCCCCCACTTATGAGTCAGGTGCTTAAATTTTTTTCCATCGGGCAGCAGCAGAACAGAGTTAGACTTAAATGTTATGAGCAGTTGGGAGAGAGCCAGTTCGGGAGTTGGTACTCTTGAAGCCCTCTTTGCTTTGAACGTTCTCATTCAAAAATAGCACGATATACAAACAGATGTCTTCTTGTGCTTTATCGATTTTGACAAACCGTTTGATCTGGTTAGGCACGAACTGCTTATAAGGCGCGTGAATAACATTGGTTTAGTCGGCAAATACCTACATTCGAAATATTTTAAAAAACGCAACACTCAGAGTGGAATAGGAATGCACGGAGCAGGTCGACATTTGCCGCGGGGTAATTCCGGGTTGCGTTCTGTCGTCATTACTGTTCAACGTGTACTCTAAGGCGATTATGACAGAGGCCAATGTGGGGGTGAAAATGAACTGTAGCAGGTAATATATATTTATAATGGTGTCAATATACCGGTAGCAACTAGGGTTGTCAACTACAGCGGGCGAGCCCGTCTCCTCAGGAAGTTTTAACGATTAGTCCTTCTATCTCCCTGGAGTGAGCGCAGAAGAGTTGGAAAAAACAGTCCACCGTCAAGCTCCGCCACAAACCCGTAAGAGGCCAACGCCTTAACCGCGAGATATCCGGGAGTGTTACCCAGCGGGCTTACAATCACGCTCTTACTTCCAATTGCGACCAGATTACTCCAGTCTCTCGATTGGTTACGAGTTAGAGGTCGCTTGAGCGGTCCTCTCCCTTACGAAGCGGTGAAACGGTGTATACCGAATCTATCGCGGACCACGGCATCCTTTGCCCGGCTGTTCACTCAGGATCGGGTAGCCGATGGTCGTTTCAAGAGCAGTCGCCGTAAGGTCCGCAACCACCACCGCTCTATACTATAGGAAACAGTACTGCTTCCAGACTCCCCCGACTGTTAGTCAGAGTGCGCAATCGATTGGCTTATGCCGTACTGTGCGCAGACCGTCCAGGAGCGCCAGAAGGTTGATTTCCAGGGGAAACTAACCATAAGGCCAGAGTCCTACCCAGGCTCGCACTTCATGCGTGGGGGCCGTCGGATAGGTGTTGACCCGTGAGTGTGACCAACCCTGAACAGAATGGGTCTTCATGACCAACTCAGCAAGGGCCATTAACTCCCTAAGGGGCCCATTAACTCCTATATCGGTAGCAGGTAAGGTTCTTGAGCGGGTCAAGAAGTGCAAATATCTCGGTGCATGGTGGAATGAAATATGGGACTCCGATCAAGAAATTAAGACCCGGATGGAAATCGCCCGTGCATGAAATAAGTCTTGTGTTGCCGGCAAATCAGACTAAGACTCAGAACTCGGATCCTGCATTGCTACATCTGGCCAGTGGTTATGAACGGCAGTGAAGCGTGGGCCGTACTGGAACACACCAGACGGCGCGCTGCGGCTAGAAGCGTTTGAGATGTGGTGCTACCGTCGAATGCTCCGTATAAGCTGGACCCATAAATATAGCAATGAGAAAGTGCTTCAGCGTGCTGCTACCAGGCGCGGATCTATCCAGGCGCGGATCTATGAAAAAAATATCCCGCTACTGGACAATGTCATAAACAACCTCAAAAATCGACTGCCGCCCGAAACCTTAAAGGTTTTTAATTTAAACATTATAATGCCATCGGTAATAATAAAAGACGATAGTGATCACTCAAATGTAGTAGCAGATCTTGTTAGAGAGCATAAGAGTCTCCTAGGAGTTCATGCGGCAGGAGTTCTGGGAGAATACAAGATCTGGAAAGAAAGTTTTAGAAGGGAAAAGAGAAATAAACCCGCTTATTCGGAACCAAAAAATATTCTATATGTTCTAGCATATAGAATGGCCAACGAATTCATCTACCCTGGCATACATCGCCTCATCCTTATCATGGCCTCCTTGCCCGTAAGTGTGGCGACTGCCGAAAGAAGTTTTTCAACTCTGAGGCGACTAAAAACCTAGCTACGATCCACGATGGTAGAGGATAGGTTAACAGGGTTGGCACTCCTGCATATTCATTTTGATATTCCAGTAGACAAAGAGAAGATAATTGAAATATTTGCAAAGAAAAAACACCGGAAACTGCAATTTGCATTTTAATTCTGTGTTATGCACTATTATGTATCATTTGTTCGTTGTTCACTTAGAAGTAAAATAAAAACGTACGAGTGTATTCATTATTTCTTTTCTCTTTTTATAATCCTTATAGTTACCTAATTACCTATCTCTATTCAGCATATTGGATACCCTAAATTCACACTGTAATTTATTTTAACTATCTATAGACAGAAACCCAACCCCACTGTCCCCAACCCCCCCCCCCCCCCCCCTAAAACAAGACGTAGATCCGCGCCTGGCTGCTACGACCCGGAAATTTCACTGTCTTTAACTAAACTGATACCTTTTATTTTAAAAAATATGATTTAATAAGCGAGGGCTTATGGAATCTCAGAAACGCAATCAAAGAAAAAGATGCAAAATATGCAATGGTCAGGTATTATGGATTTCAATATTTTTTCCGTTCGTGTCATCCGTTTTATCATTGATTTATAAATCAATGATAAAACGGATGACACGTATAAAATTGATTGACATTATATAAAATTGATTAACTCTTAGTAAGATTTGGCAACCCTTCTGAAAGGCAAAATACAGGTGACGCTGATAACACTAACGGCCAAACAAATGGAAATTTATTTGGCCATCTATAACGACATTGATAATAAAGGGTTGTTTTTATACAGGACTGGAAAAGTTCAATAAGTTTTATTTGAGAATTCGATTATTTTTATTTATCTCTTATGCAAATTAAAGCAGCAATTTTTAAAAAAATCTACAATATACCGAAAACACGCTGGTGCCAAGGATGTCGTTGGAATGGCGGCGTTATTTAATAAATTCCAAGAAGATGGCTTCAACTTTTCCCATGGTGTAATCTCAAAATTAAAGGATTCCTCACTATCTGTGAGTCTGGTCACTATCGGTGAATCGCCTTTGCCGAGATGTATTTCTGTTAAACCTGAAAAATCTTCATCAATATCATTACTGCCAGATCTAGAATTGGGTTTTAGTAGTTCTTTGCCAAATTTTGTTTCATTAACTACTTTGTTATTATAGCTGGTTTCAGTAACGAATGTTAAATTATATGAATCTATTTCTGCCATGATTATATTATCATCTTCATCGTAACTGTACGCATGAATAATGGCGAATCTGAGGTTTGATCATCAAAATCCTCATCTGAATCGTCGGAAATCATTGAAATTGATACACTTTTATTGATTGATTGACAACACAGAAACATTTTAAGTTAAACAATGATAACAATAATAACGTTTATTTATTTGTGCAATCTATCGCAATTTTTATATAGACTGATTACATCACAGAAAAAAACACGAAGAGATGGAATGACATATGTACATTAATCTTCACCTTCTTCTTGAAGTGCCTCTCCATTACTGGAGGTTGGCCGTTAGCTCTGAAAACTTAATTCGGTCTTGCGCCATCCGGAAGAGCTGTTCCGCACTGGTGATCTCGGTCCACTCTCTGACATTGCACAACCACGACTTTTTCCTTCCTTCTGGGCGCCGTTTACCCTCAATTTCACCCATCAATATCAGTTGAAGCAGCTGATATCTGTCATTCCGCAACACGTGCCCCAGATATTCAATCTTGCGCTTTTTGACGGTGTGCATCAATTTCGTTGATGCACACCGTCATTGAACGGTTTGAGGACAGTGGCGCCTTTGCTTTTATATA